>OZ059839.1:28957120-29194138 GCA_964057195.1 Orthosia cruda
AAAATCTTTGGGGCTAATGTCAAATCCATGCTGCTCTACGGGTGCGAAACGTGGAAGGTCACAAAAGACATCTCACTACAAATCCAAGTCTTCGTCAACCGCTGTCTTCGTCGCATTCTCGGAATTTACTAGCCCGAGACCATTACCACCGTAGAGCTGTTGGAGAATTGCCACGAGAGTCCGATTGACCGCCAGATCAACCGTCGGAAGTGGAGATGGTTTGGCCACAGGCTCCGAAGGGGTCCCGATCACATACATTCCCAAGTAAGCTTTGGACTGGAATCCCCATGAAAAAATAAAGCGTGGCCGTCCCTGTCGAACCAGGCATCGCACCGTGCTGGCAGAAGCGGCGAGCATCGGAATGACGTTGAGCGAGGTGAAGCGTGAAGCTCAAGACCAATCGAGATGGAAGACTTCTGTTGACATCCTCTGCTCCATCTAGGGGACATAGGACATTAAGTCAAGTAAACCAATCATCACCACTTCACCTGTCCTTTGCTTGTCGTATCCAGCGGACTGCCCCAGCCCTAAACAGGTCATAAGTCCACCTAGGACGCTTTTTAACCGACTTCAAAAAAAGGAGGAGGTTCTCAATTCGTCGGAATCTTTTTTTTTTTTTTTTTGTGTATGTTCCCCGATTACTCAAAGACGCCTGGACCGATTTCAAAAATTCTTCTTTTGTTTGAAAGGGTATACTTCCTAGTTGGTCCCATAATTATCAAGTCAGGATCTGATGATGGAATCCTAGAGAAATCGAGGGAACTCCTCAAATATTATAGGCAAACATAATAGTGATTTTGATATTTTCATCAACAATGCAATCATTTGCACTCAGAAAGTATCATTTGGTGAAGTGGAACTGATGCAGAAGACCACAGATGGCCACTGGATCTCCTAAATGCTAAATATGTCACGGGCATAAGATATCTCGAATAGTTAACCGACTATAATGAAGCAAATACTTATAAATAAATGGTACTGGTGAAAATGACACCATCGAACTGATCTGATGATGAAGCCGGAAGGTAGGCACTGGAACTGTAATATAAAACAATGTATCCTAGTCGTGTTTGGGCTTATTGGAATCGCCATGAGATGTACTTTGGCTATAAATGATAATCATGTTAATTGGAGGTACCTACCAAAACTAAAAACAGAAAAATAAAAACTTTTTAACAAAAAATCAAACCGACTTCCAGAACAAAAAACTACAAAGCAAAAAATAAATTTCTTTTCCGAAGTCGGTGTCGAAAAACGGGAAAGAATGGGTAGGCACAAAAGACACCGACTTCGGAAAAGAAATTTATTTTTTGCTTTGTAGTTTTTTGTTCTGGAAGTCGGTTTGATTTTTTGTTAAAAAGTTTTCAATGCCGCGTCTTCTGGTACATGATCAGGACCTTGAAAAACTCTAAAACAGCAGAGGTTTACAAAACTGCCTGAAATACATTTGAATGTACTAAAATCTTTTAATTTATAGAATAATTCTATTCTCGAAACTTCTATACTTTTCACCAACAAATGAATACTCCCAAAATCTGAACGTTGTCTCAGTACAAACCGTGTAATATCATCTAATTATTGTTTAAGACATTAATTTTAACGGATTATAAGACGTTCTAACAGTTTTATCTTACGAAAATGCTAGTAAGCAGGCTTCCTTTGTGTATTTAGGTTATGAAGCCTTTAGCTTCAAGATCAGAGATGTTGGAACATTATTACAATCGACTTGTTATTGTTTTGCTGCAGGGCAATAGCCTTTGCGCATTATAAGAAGGAACGCGTATTGTCTACCACCTTATCTACTTATTCAGACAATTACGTCCAGCAGTGGACGTCGTTTGCCTAAAATGATGAAGACCACTAAACCTAGGTTTCTCATTTCAAGTCGATAGGAATTAAACAACTATAATTATCTTCTTTCTGGTTGTAAAATTTGTGAGGTGGCCGTTTTTAGGCTTCCGTACCTAAAGGGTAAAAACGGAACCCTATTAGGTACTAAGACTCCGCGGTCCGTCTGTCTGTCTGTCTGTCCGTCTGTCACCAGGCTGTATCTCATGAACCATGATAGCTAGGCACAAATTTAAACAGATGATGTATTTCTGTTGCCGCTATAACAAAAAAGAACTTAAAACAGAATAAAATGGCTCTCATACAACAAACGTGATATTTTGCCGTTTTTTTTGCGATAATGGTACGGAACCCTTCATGCACGAGTCTGACTCGCACTTGGCCGTATTTTTTATTTTTATGGAAAATCCCACAGCACTATTCCCAAACCACTGCAACTCCTAAAAGCCAGAATCAACAGTGGAGACCACAAGAAAAGCGCCGAGGCAATGAAGCTCGACGAAGTCCAGAATAATGAATTTAACTGTCGTGGATCCCGCAACGAAATTAATTAGAAAAGAATTACGGAAAAAACATATGAGGTGGCCGTTTCAGAAAGTTTCTTTTTAAATTAGCTACCTACTGAAAATTTTTCTGATTACTCTACCTTATCTTTTCCCGAGTATGTTGGTCAGTTTTTAAACTACTATCGGAATAGGCTAAATTAAAATTCAGCAACTTCAGTATCATGCCATCCAATAACCAATAGCTAATTTTAAAACAAAGTTTAAACCACAACGTTATCACACTTTTCACAAAGTCCCATTATATTCCCGATACTACAAAACTCAAACTTTGTACTTCCCCTACGTTCACCCCGACTCACCCCCATTCGCCCCATTTAACCCATAACTCTTCATCTACCATTAATCCCCAATTATTTGCACATTTAGAGATTAAAAACACAATAGGTTGGCAACACAAAGCGGGATGCGCGATTCTTTTTCAGGTTTATTTCTTGAAACTGTTGTTTCGTGAAATTAATATTTAGGTACCTACATTATTTTACGCTTGTAGATATTAATCACATACCTAATCTCAATTTATTCAGACACACCTGAAGTATGTTAATTCCTATATAATGTGTGTATAATGTAGTATACTATATTTATTTTGTATGTATATCACAAGGTCACGGGTCCACTAGGTGAACCGATGAACTGGTTAAGGTTGCGGTAATTCGGTGGATGCGCAAGACCAATCTACATGGCGACACTTGGGGTAGCCCTACGTTCAGAAGTGGAAGTCTTTGGCTGAAATCATAAAGAACACAAAAATAGGTAACTATCGTACATACTTGTTCACGTAGCAAACAGAACTTGGGGTTAAAAATCGATTGCTATCTGTCACCGCATGTACCTAGAGTTTGCTCTTCTGCCATCTGTACCGGTATTCTCTATAATTTTACATATTTTTAGCTATAATAACTCTGCATTATTCAAAAATTTGTTGGAGACTGAAAAGTTTTGGGAAGGTAACACCGTCTGTGCTATAAAACAAATTGATAGTTGTTTTCTTTTGTATTTTTGATAGTTTATGTGGTTTATATTCTGATTCATTCCTGGTCACTTTGGTACGATGCTGTGTGGATTTGATACAGTTTTATCACTGTGAGTGACCGTTTTCTCAGTGTGTGATTACTGCAAAACCACACAGTTTGTTGTTTTGCTTCATAATGTTTTTATTTGACACGATCTTCTTTTAAACAACATAAACAGGCACATTAGTATTCGAAATAATGTTCTTATACTTCATAAAAGATAGCTCGATCTCTGCGACATATGTCAAACTGACGTATACGTTATTGGTAGCCTGTCAAGCGCTATTGTTACTGTATTGATACTGACAGCTGTCACAGAGATGAAGCTATCTTTTATGAAGTATAGTCATCATCATCATCATTTCTGCCGAAAGACGTGCACTGCTGAAGAATAGTAAAAAAAAACTATTATGC
Source organism: Orthosia cruda (assembly GCA_964057195.1). NCBI lineage: Eukaryota > Metazoa > Arthropoda > Insecta > Lepidoptera > Noctuidae > Orthosia > Orthosia cruda. The sequence continues at coordinate 28,960,962 of OZ059839.1, forward strand.
AAAAATCAAAAGGGAAAATATCTCAATTATTAGCTCGACGTACACGTCAACATTGCAATATCTCTTAAACATTGTCGTTTCTGGCTAACATGTAATATAATAACTCCCAAAATTCACTTCTTATAGGTTTAACCATTTTTCTAATTAGATTTGTGAAAAACAATGTACAGCTTAAGCAATCTGAGAGCTCAAGTACCACGAAAGTGACAGATGTAAAAGCATACCACAGACAAACCTTTTTGGGGATACCAATTAAGAGTTCTGCAGAGTTACAATAGCCAGAGTCTAATTGAACTGAGTTTGTTATGAGCACTACCTAGTAACGAGGTGAATGACACTCACTTTACCTAAGTTTTCACACTGCGATTTTTGTAAAAAATTGCCAATTCCCATAAAGCTGTTATTTGATCCACACTAATTGAACTGAATACTCACGTAGCTTTCTACGTGTAAAAGTATTTCCGTAATCACATAAGTGTTTCCATCATCTTATAAATAGATAAAAAAACAATTTTATGCTCTTCCTACGATCTATAAGTTTAGACGAATATGCAATAGAAGCTTAGTGCATACGTCAACCAGACAGTGTTAAATTTCTAATTTTAATATTTCAGGTTTCACCAAGCAGCACTAAAGTACTTATTAAAACATAAATAAAAACGCAAAATATTAAGTAGTTACAACAACACTACATTTTTAAAGTAATACGACCTAACAATATATTCATAGCGCCATTTTGCCAGCCCTCAAGCCTATCAGTATATTTATAATGTATGCGCATACATTTGTTTCGGATGTCGTGTCGGACGCCTATCGGCCAAGTGTGGAGGCCCTAACACCTATGAAAATGTTTTAAAAAACATAACATAAAGCGTTGGTCAAACTGAAGCGAATCCAGCGCGGGATTCGCGAATAAATCTCTCTAGTATAAACTTATTATTTATTTACGAAGGTATGTCACAATGTATAAAGCCCGGGCAATATAAATCATGTCAAGTCAAATCCGGAAAAGTAATGAATACTGATTAACTGGATTGCAACCCGACACGTATAGGTTAGGTTCAAAGAGGATGACCGGAGCTGAAGTGATTCTATATTAAAATCAATGTCCACGTTAAAATTATTTAATAAGACAAACCTTTTATTACCCTGCCCTTTTATTAGTGATGAGTATTATTCAGAAAGTCCGGTTTATTTAGTTGCTAGCATAATTGCAGTTTTTTAATTATTGCCTAACCATATTGGACATTTTTCAAATTGTCTTGGCATTATTCATAATGCCGTATTAATTACTTGGTTCATAACATATAGAAACCTCGAAGCCGGAACTCTCGTGAATTCCTACTTCCTACTCATTAAAATAATCGATAAGTGCAGGCTTGTCCGCATCCCATGCGGGATTTGTCTCAGTTTGTATAAACCTTAAGATACAAAACCTTGGAATATTTCGTGACATTTTTCCACCAGAGATGTGCAAGCTAAGTGGTGCGCGAGGAAAAAAAATAGGAGAAATCACTTCATTTGCTTAGCCTGCATTCGGTGGAAAAGAGATGAATATGGACACGCAAAGCTGAAAAGAGTTCACCCCACATCCTCGCACCACTCAGCTACACACCGTTTCACAGATTCGCTAACGTATCCTCGCAACGCGCAATCTCCTCGCTCGGCTTTGGTGAAACAAAATCCCAATCACAGCGCTGCTACACATCCTCGCTCCGCTCGCCTACGCTCTGATGACAATATTCATGTTGTACGAGTTGATTGACCGACTGAAACATGTTTGGGTTTAGTCTAGATTTTTATACGGTTTTGTTTCAACAAAAGCTTGGGTTATTTCGTGTCATTTTTTTAGAAAAAAGGTTTGTCGAATACAATGTAGTGTTCCATTTTTTGTTGGAATTTTGCAACGGAAATATGTATTGTAGATTTTTCAGCGAAATTGGAAAATGTTTAGAGATATCACATATGAAATGAGCCTCTTATCAATATGTTTCGGGGAAGTTGCTGTATAAACTGCTCTTTTAGAAATTTAAAACTATTTTACAAGCTTTTTTTTATCGTGTAATCATGCAACTGAATTTTAAAGCAGTTATCCTCTACCGTAAAAGAAAAGGGGTATGAAAGTTTACTCTCTACAGTGTTAGATATCATAAACGACAAGATGGAAATACCTTGCCAGAAATGGGCAATAGAACACGTTAATAGGATGGGGAAGTACTCAGGAAAAGTTAGACCCGTGGTTGTCACAATAACAACAACAAGCAGGAAAATAGAGTTACTCAAAAAGAAAAAATCGCTGGATGGTTCAAACATTTACCTGAAAGAAGATTTCCCTCCGAGAGTACTACAAAAACGGAGAGAGTTACAAGAAGACCTTAAACGTGAGCGAGAGTCAGGAAAAAAAGTAGCTCTACGATACGACAAAATTGTGAAACTAAGAACACAAGAATCAGAAGTCCATACACCCACAGGAACACAAACAAACGTTATATGTCTATATCACCTGAGGAAGAAACAAAGAAAGAATGCAACAACGAGAGGACAAAACAAATACCTAAAAAAAACAAGCCACAAACCATAACTAGCTTCCTACGCCCGTCGCAGCTGAATATCAACAACCGGGCAATACCAACTACAAATGTGGAAGATACTCTAAAAAACTAACTAGCGCCTCTTCAACCTCTCTACCTTCTCCAAGCCGGCCGGTCACCGTGGAGGAGTCAGACCACCACCTCCTAAACCACAATAAAAACCAAAAACAAACGAACAAGATTAAAAATAAAAACACAAAGAAAAAACAAAAATCACAAAATCTCTACATTGCAAGTATCAATGTAAGAACATTATTATCGGACAGCAAAATAGAAGAGTTAAGATACGCTGTTATGTCAATAAAATGGGATATTATTGGTTTATGTGAAACAAGAAGAGAAAAGGAAACAATAGAAGAATACTCTGATTTTATCCTATTTCACACATCTGCAACGAACGGAAGAAATGGAGTGGGATTCTTGATTAAAAAACACTTAAAGAATAATATAGTGAATATTAAAAGTTTTTCGGACCGCGTGGCGTTACTAGAAATACAATCACCTGACAACTCTACCTGGTCACTTGTCCAATCATATGCCCCAACAGAGCAGTGCACTAAAGAAGACATAGAGGATTTTTATACAACAGTGCAATCCGCCTTAGACTCTATCCGTACGAAAAATATAATTTTGCTAGGAGATTTTAACGCAAAAATAGGAAAAGCTCAAAAAAATGAAGGAAGGAACATAGGACAATACGCACACGGGAAAAGAAGCCCACACGGCCAGAGGCTAGTGGAATTTGCAATTGAAAAGAATTACTACTTCATGAATAGCATGTTCCCATGCAAATCACACAAAAAATGGACATGGCGATCTCCAAATAGTCAACATTTTAACGAGATTGACTACATACTAACAAATAAACCAAACAATATAATTAATTTCGATATAATAAAAAACTTAAATTTTAATTCCGACCACAGGATGATTAGATGCGAACTATCATTGTCTTCAAAATTACAGAGAAGGAAAATAAAATCTGTTGACTACACTAGAGACACACCGGATATTTCAGAAGAAGTCGCTAGCTACTGGGCAAATAAATTTATGGGAGCTGTAAGTACACACACAGAGGTACAAAACCAATACGACAAGCTAGAAGAAGAGCTACAAGAATTTCTGAAACAGCTGCCACGGAAAAAGAAACGTATAAACAAATATATAAACGACGAAACAACAAATCTGTTACAACAGAGAAAAGAGTTAAACACGAAGAAGGAACAAAAGAAGTAAAATGTGAACTAACAAGAATAAGCAAAAAAATCAATAGAAATATTACACAACAAAAAAGAGCAATACGACAAAGCACCTTCGAAAAATTCATAGGTAAAACAGGGGCTATACGTAAAGCCTACAAAGAGTTGAGCGATAAGTCAGAGTGGACCGAAAAACTGAAAAATAAACAGGGAACTATGTTATCAAGACGCCCTGATATCATAAACGAAGCCACACAATTCTACAAAGAGCTCTACGCTGCCACGGACAACACCTACTCCCCCTCATGTACAAAAATGAACGTGAACAATGAAGTAAATGCAAACATGGAGACCCCAATCATTCTTACTGCAGAGATCGAACACGCTATAAAATCTCAAAAAAACGATAAGACCCCAGGAAGCGACAACATTACCAATGAAGTCCTTAAAGTACTATCCACCATTCTTCTAAAACCTCTTCAAGCATTGTTCAATAATATACTTAGTACCGGAGCCACACCAGATCAATGGTCAAAATCTACAATCATACTACTATTCAAAAAAGGAGATAGAAGCGACCTTGGTAATTATAGACCAATCAGTCTCATGTCAAATTTGTACAAAATCTTTTCAAAAATTATATTAAACAGGATAACAAAGAACCTAGACGAACACCAACCGCGCGAGCAAGCAGGTTTCCGGAAAAGTTACTCGACTATAGACCACATACAAGCTGTATCACAAGTAATCGAAAAAGCAAAAGAGTATGGAATGACGCTTTATATGTGCTTTATAGATTATACGAAAGCATTTGACTCTCTACATTTCGAAGCTATATGGACATCACTTACACAACAAGGTGTCAGTCAGAAGTATGTCGAGCTAATTAAGAGTATATATACAAAAGCTCTTGCCAAAGTGCGTCTAGAACGTGAAGGTGCAGAATTCTCCATACAAAAAGGAGTAAGGCAGGGGGATCCACTCTCCCCAAAATTGTTCGCAGCAGTGCTCGAAACTATTTTCAGACGTCTTGATTGGGAAACGAAAGGAATACAAGTAGATGGAGAACTTCTGAACCACTTGCGTTTCGCGGACGACATAGTGATCTTCGCAGAAAGCGCCACTGAATTAGAGAGTATGATGATCGAACTAGCAATTGAAAGTCAAAAGGTGGGCTTGTCAATGAACAAGACGAAAACTAAGATTTTAACCAACGGAGTCCCTCAGGACATTACGATTACAAATGTAAAGATTGAATATGTGAAAGAGTATATATATTTAGGACAATTAGTATCATTTGAAAACACAGGAAAAGAATTAGAAAGAAGGATAACTCTAGCTTGGAAGAAATATTGGGGATATAGAGAAATAATGAAAAATAACGATATTAATATAAATATAAAGAAAAAACTCTACGAAATAGTGATATTACCATGCCTGACATATGGTTGTCAGACGTGGTCACTGAGAAAAGAAGACGAAGGAAGAATAGCTATTTGCCAACGCAAAATGGAAAGAAGTATGCTTGGTCTAAAACTATCAGATAAGGTCAGCAACATCAAAATCAAGAAAAAAACAAAAATAATTGATGTAAGGGAAAGAACAAGACTACTCAAATGGCATTGGGCAGGACACATCTGTAGGATGAGTAACGACAGATGGGCAAAACGCCTAACAGAGTGGACTCCAAGAGAAATGAGAAGGAAAAAAGGGAGACCAAGTAAAAGGTGGAGAGACATCTTCAATCAGAGATTGATGCGACCCCTATGGATGCGAGAGGCACGGGAACGTGATACGTGGAAAGGTTTAGGAGAGGCCTACGCCGAAGAGGCGACTGCTACTAATAAAAATTAAATATACCTATATACTTATATATATATACCTACACAAAGTTATGCATTTATATATTTTAATACATAATATAATACTAATCTTAAGAAACTTGTTAAAGTAGTAGAAATAAAGGCTATTTTTATTTTATTTTATTTATCCTCTACCGATGACATTTTGCTTACACTTTTAGTTTGGATAACTATGCATGGTAAGCTAAGTGATGTCATAAATGAACAGTTTTATTAAACTAAGAAAGGATTATGTACATGTTTTATGTGTTTTGTTTGATTATATAATAGTATAGAATATTAATACTTTATTGCACATCAAATTAGTTAGGTACATATCTTTTTAAGATTAAAAATAATAATACGGGTACAACGGCTAGATATACGATTACATTACGTTTGTATGGACAATATTGATGTTCGATTAAGACAGGCGAATAGTATTTCATAGTAAGTTCCGTTTTTATGGTTTCGTACCCAAAGGGTAAAAACGGGACCCTTTTACTAAGACTCCACTGTTCCTCTATCTGTCTGTCTGTCACCAGGCTGTATCTCATGTACTGTGATAGCTAGACAGTTAATATTTTCACAGATGATGTATTTCTGTTGCCGCTATAACAGCAAATACTAAAAACAGAATAAAATAAATATTTAAGTGGGACTCCAATACAACAAACGTTTTTTGTCATAATGGTACGGAACCCTTCGTGTGCGAGTCCGACTCGCACTTGGGCAGTTTTTATAGAAGTCATTCCTGTTACTCAATGTTTTTTTTGTAATGACCGTGTATGGATTTGATATCTGAAATAATTGTATTAAGAATAATTATGAAACTACTAATCCCTCAGTGCAAAGCCGATTTATTAGTGATAGAAATACTTTTTATGGAACCCTAATACCTTCTAATTCGGGGTGTATAGACGCCCTGTTTCACATGTACCATCATTCTCTGGTTCATGTACCTTGCTATTTCGCGTCTGCGCAACGGTCGTTGGTACAACACGTTCTTCTTTAGTTCAGTCCTGTCAACCCCTACGCTATCATTGGCTCCCTTTTGTTTCATGTCATTCTACTTATACTCCATTCATAATTTTTTTGGACCCTCTATCTCTCTGAACTTCGTTTCGCTTGTATAATAAGTAAAATTTAAATATCTTTTGACGATATCTTGCACACATCAGTAAAAAGTCCGTATCTTTTGAACGGTTAAACCGATTTTCATCAAACATAGCTTAGAACACTCCCGATAACGTCACCTTTCAAACCAAAAAATTTAATCAAAATCCGTTCATCCGTTTAGGAGCTATGATGCCACAGACAGATAGGCCAAACTTATAACACCCCTCTTTTTCCATCGAGGGTTAAAATGTTACATTTCCTTCATTCATTTTGACCATTTAGCAGTATTTGTAAGCCTAATTTTAGCGAAAGACTTTTCTTCAGAAAATAGCAATTAAATTAGACCATTATAATTCTAGTTCTAATTGCTATCTATGAAACAAATTATATATATTCTAATTGCTATCTATGAAACAAATTATATTAAACAACTAATGTCTATTCCTGACCCACTAAAAACTTAACCACACCGAAAACTATACCACAAAGAAACCTAAGTTATATCTAAGTTAGAACACAGCAATTAAGTTATAACAGTTAACTGTGCCACGACATAGTAACTACTATCGTTAACTTTAGAACTTAGTTTGACTGTAATAGTTACATTTAGAGTTTAAATGTCGACTTCTGTGACTTTGTATGTAAATAGAGCAATATCTGGATGGTTTGTGTTTCAAATAATATCACGCTTGCATTCTCATGAAGGTTAGGTAGAGCAGTATAATGTTATAATCTTTTTCTGTTATTTATTTTTGAGCTCGAGGGGCATATAACGGGGGGTTTTAACATAGGGGGGTTTTAAAACCTGATGTACAAAGTATTGATGTGAAAAAAATAGAAGTTAGTGGGTTTTAAACATAAACTTTGTTGATTTATATACCTATAAATAGTTATTGTGTCACATTTTTTTTTATTTTAAATTAACTCACACGTTGTTCCGTTGTTGTTGAAGTAGGTATTTTACCTATGTTTGCAATATTTGTAAGTAAGTGAGTACCATGTTCCTATTTATCAAATTAATGAATTTACCTGTTAAAGCTTTTAATACTTTATACCTATATGTAGTGCTATTCTCTTCATCTTCATGCATCGTCTTCACGTATATGAATTAATTTATGTATGTGAATATTGTAAAAGTTGTTCGTGTCCGTTCCTTTCCATAACAAGCTACTTTTCCGAATGGACGGTAGAATCAATTATTATTACATGTAAATTTTAATTGTTGACGTTCAAAAGTGCAGCTTAAAAACCTAAGTTAGATAATTTTAGCCTTTTAACTTTTCTCTTTCTTTCTTTTCGTGTAAGGTGTTGCCACCTCTGGTGTCAGAGTTTGAAACACAATTTATCGGGCATCCCCCTCATGGTATATTTTTTTCAGACACAATGTGTTTCGCATAACGTTTTCGCATACATTTTATCAGCATAATAATACTGCGGCATAATGATAATTTGATATAATGCAAAGGTTAGCATATCTGTCATTTGGTCTAATTTGTTTTGCCATAATTTGGAGTTGCATAATATTTATTCGTCCTAATAATTTAATGGATACATATTTGAACGTCGTAAATTAAAATACCTACAGGTAAAATGTCAATTTTAAAAATATCGAAAATTTTAATATTTATTTGAATTTATTGAAAATTGTTTTACCCAAGCTTAAAATGTCTAATTAAATATATTTGATATAAGGACTCTTGAGCTTTGAGCAGCGAACATGTTTGTTTTATTCCAAAGAACATTATGTGTAAATATGATTATGCGTTTATAACATTATGCTTTATAAGATTTTGCATCATTATTATTATGCCAACAGTTTTTATGCCAATATACATTATGGCAAAACATTTATGCCTAAAAATTTATGCGTCATGATCATTATTCTGAATTTCGTTATGCCAATGTAAATTATGGGAATGTATTTTATACTTATAATTAGTCAACGCAATTTATCTCCCCTATATTCCCCGTGGGCAAAGATGTACTTATTATAACCGCATTCCACCAGTTATGTTGAAGTTCCATACAAAAGTGGGCGAACTTATTGCCGTCAATCGGGCACATATCTAGACTCCGGGCTGCTCCTGTGTATTTTTAGATCTCAATAACAATTTCCTCGGATTGAAAATGAAAGCCAGCAGTAAAGCTACTACCTATTCAGTATAAAGTCGTATTGAAATTGTTGTAAGTACCATTTTTAGGGTTCCGTACCTAAAGAGTCCAAACGGAGCCCTATTACTGTCACTCACGTCTGTCTGTAAGTCGCCGGTCACACAGGTTTTACAGCCAAACATTTGGAGCTACAGTCTTAAAATTTTCACAGTATAAGCATCTTGTTGACCCAAAGCCATACAAATTGTCAAAAAAATATTTTAAATGTTTTTAGGGGGGCTCCTATACAGATACAGGGGGGTGCGAAAAAAAAAAGTTGGTCTACCCCATCGAGCGCGGTATCGTTGTTTAGAACTCGTTGAGTTGATAAATAATGTAATATTTGCTTTAAAAATTATTGAAAAAGAAAGGTTTGAGAAGTCACCAAAGTCAGCATTTTTTACAAAATTTTGTTCCCGAAGAGTTTTTGAACTGCCTATTCACCGATGAGCTTCGAATTTGGTGGTAATGTATAGTATTGCGAATATTTTACAAAAAAATACCAAAATATTGATGAATCAGATTTTTTCTTGAAATTGCCAACAACCAACCAACTTGTTTTTTGCGATTTAGTACGGAACCCTAAATAGTCCGACACGCAACATATAAGACTTACTTCCCGTTCTCTCACTAACCAATCCAGCATACCTCCAACTAAAATTAAATACCAAAACAACCTAAAACTGCAAACCGTAAAATAAACCCTTTAAATACCACAAAAAACCGACTATTATCTCAGAATGATTCATAAGAATTCCTAACGCGCCCCAGCGACCGAAGACCCGTGGCTTAGCAATACAACGCGGGGGCAGGGTACTACATTCTGGAAGCATCTGGCTACTAATAAAGCGATCCTGTGACCACAATCTGGGTAGGCAGGGATCTCTGGAATCTTACGCCGTGATCCCAATAATACTGGGCATAACTGGCATTGTTGGGAAGATAATGATTAAGTTTGTGTTAGGAAAAATATTGGTGTTATAGGTTGTGTTGTGAAAGAAGGCATTTGCTGTTTCGTAATGTCACTTGTTTTCATCTTAACTTATGTTGAAAAGTGGTAAAATTGTTTGAAAGTTCTGATCCAATTACTCATTTTTACCCGTCTGCCAAAGCAGGGTAATGATTTTATCAGTCTATGTATTTATGTATGTATGTTTGTTTCTATGTGGGGTTCTAGAGACCAAACACGTTGGCCGATTTTGATGATTCTTACGTCAACCGATTCGTCTTCATTTTGCGAGTTACTGGCTACATTAAAATCGTCAAATAGAAGACCCTATTTTTTTTCCAGGCGTATCTTGTGTGATATACAAATGAAAGGTTTTAAGGGGTGATTTCAAAAATATCAAAGACTTATATGTTTAAATGTACCTAAATCGAAAAAAAACTTTTTAACAAAAAATCAAACCGACTTCCAGAACAAAAAACTACAAAGCAAAAAATAACTTTCTTTTCCGAAGTCGGTGTCTTTGGTAACCATTTTTTTCAGTTTTTCGACACCGACTTCGGAAATAGTACATTATGGTACAAGTGTGTAATGTTGGTGATTAACGCTGAGGCGCCATTGAGACCCGAGCCGTTAGGTGAGGGTCTTAAGAGAGCCGAGGCCGGTAATCATCAATACACACGTGTATCATACGACGTTTTTCAACACACTTGTGAAGAAAATAATACAATAAAATCATTTCCAACAGTGAAAACGAGTTGTGAATTTTTTTTCGCAATGGCGGGCAAAATTAATCAGTTTTCCTATGCGTGCGCATCTAACAATGGCGATCAGCCATAGACTAAAAATAATGAGATATCTTTTTTTGGCTTTTCGCGGATAGCGTTTTAGCCACGTACAAAATGGGGAATTTCAAGTTTTCTTTATTACAGACAAAAACAAAAGTTATATTTAAGTGAAAGTTTTATTTATTAAACACGTACAAGTTGAAATTATCTATTTAAATACGAAGTTGCATGAAATGTGTTGCATTTGTACTATTGAGCACGATATTTTTTGTATCGAAACTTTTTTAAGAACAAATCAACTCAACCAATAAATTAAAAAAAAGAACTCTTTATCTCACTTGTGAATAATAGTAATGAAAAAGTCACAGTTTGATAACAGGTATCATTATGTGCCTAAGTGCGGTGAAATAAGAACTACTTTATGAGCAAGTGTGTTGAAGTTATTTTTTGCTTTGTAGTTTTTTGTTCTGGAAGTCGGTTTGATTTTTTGTTAAAAAGTTTTTTATTTTTCTCTTTTTAGTTTTGGTAGGTGTCTCCAATTAACATGATAATCATTTGTGGCCAAAGTACATCTCATGACGATTCCAATAAGCCCAAGCACGACTAGAATACATTTTTTTTTTTTTCAGAGTTCCGGTGCCTACCTTCCGGCTTCATCATCAGAACAGTTCAATGATACCTTTTCATCAGTCCCATTCATTTATAAGTATTTGCTTCATCGTAGTCGGTTAACTATTCGAGATATTTTATACCCGTGACATACTTAGCATTTAGGAGTTCAAGTGGCCATCTGTGGTCTTCTTCATCAGTTCCACTTCATCAAATTATACTTTCTGAGTGCAAGTGATTGCATTGTTGATGAAAATACCAAAATCACTATATGTTTGCCTATAATATTTGAGGAGTTCCCTCGATTGCTCTAGGATTCCATCATCAGAGCCTGACCTGATGACTATGGGACCAACTAGGTAGTATACTCTTCAAAACAAAAGAAGATTTTTTGAAATCGGTCCAGGCGTCTTTGAGTAATCGGGGAACATTATATAAAAAAAAAAAAAAAAGTTTCCGACGAATTGAGAACCTCCTCGTTTTTTTGAAGTCGGTTAAAAAGACATGTTAACTAAAAAGTAATAAATAAAGAAAGTTAATTTAAAAAAATAAAAAATCCCGACTGCTTAAGAAGCGAACTAATAAGACGTAAACAAGAAGAAAATCATGCTGTGCAGTCGGAGGATACATCTGGTTTTAGTCAGCCAGCTCGCGAATATGTATCCTCCGATTGCACATCATTATTTTCTTGTTTACGTCTTTTTGGTTCGCTTCTTGAGTACTTTTTCTTCGCTTTTTGATGTTTTGAATTAACTTTTTTCAATTACCTGATGAACGCTACACTATCGTCGACCACAGAATACTTAGAGATACTACGTATTCGTCGACTATCACAGGTAACTTTGCATTCCTGAAAATACTATGGCTTTTCTGATTGCACCGATCTTTCCAAATTCAAATTATTTCATCCATAATGTACATACAGGTAGTAAATATTAGTTTCAGAAACAATTATGGACCCTATTGGACACAACACCATTCTAGATACAGTCAGTATCTAGGAAAGAGGAATAGTGCTCAATGTTTTCCTTATTAACATTGAAAAATGATAACATTTTTCTATTCCCTATCTGTTTTTATTTGTTTTAATGTACTAATTTGTATGTATTTTTTTTATAAGTGTGCCAGCGGGTTTGCCCGTCCAGATTTATAATGATAGTAAGATTACTTATTAAATATCCTTGCACTTACGTAAACACTAATTAAGCATTGAGGTAATAATGTACTACGTATATTATCTCAATGTAATTAAGTTGTCTTTTGTTAAATATTTATTAGCCTGTAATGGCATGTACCTGTAAAAAATCGATTATTCCCAATGTCCACCACTTGGTTGGCCACCACTGGGAGACAGCGGGAAAACTTTTAAAAATTATTCCCACTGTCCACCACAGGGGGACAGCGACACGGATTTTTAATTATTCTCGTTGTCAACCACTGGGGTTAGTGACAAATAATTTATAAACATTCCCTATGGGCACCGCTGGGAGACAATGTTACAATATGTTTCACTTAAATATAAAAAAAAAATATCATCCTATTACTTATTAAAGGTGTTATTGCTTATTTTTTTATTAAATTGGGTAATTAACTGACATAAAATTTTCACAGCGATAACAGACTTCTACAGACTGTGCTTCGGGAAGAATAATTAAAAAATCCGTGTCCCTGTCTCCCAGTGGTGGACAGCGGGAATAATTATTAAAAGCTTTCCCGCTGTCCCCCAGTGGTGACCAACCAAGTGGTGGACATCGGACAATCGTAAAAAAATGGCCTAGCACCACCATGTCGTGGATGTACTAATATTTAATTTCTATAAGTTTCATTTATAAATTATTTGCATAATTATGCGGGTCACACGTCTAGAATATACTTTCATAATGATCACAACCATTCTGTAAAGGGTGTACCAACTAAGAAGAAATAATTTCATGGTAGGCAACCGAAGATGCATCACTGACCTTGCATCTTAAGAACTCACAGAAGCACGAGGAAAACGAGATAGGCCAAAATCTTTGTTAAGATTTAACAATTCCTACCAACACATCTTTCCCCGTTGTCTCCTACTTCAAATTCCCGTGAAGTAATAAAAGTAAACAACGCGACATTGCTTTAATTTCCTCCGTGGTATTACGCAACGTACGGAACGTTATCTGTGCCTACTTGTGTGGCTATGAAATCAGCGACGATATTCTTTAGATACCTTATTTTATTCATTTATTTGTTTAAGTATTTATTTGTCGGCCCTTCTAAAGATATCGTTCTGAAGAGAACTAAGGTTTCGAATGACTGACAGATGTCAAAATGACGTAACACTAAGCACTAGTTTTTGGCGCGAACAAGGGAGGATCGGGCAGGAGATCGAGTAAGAGGATGGCGGGTTGGATTGAGTTGTGAGTTCGTGATAAAACCTAAGTAGAAATACAGTGAGAGTTACCGTTTGTTCGTGTAGATCAAACTACGTGCTTGGTGTAATGTCGTTTACGTTGTTCTCCAATACATAACGTGCTTAGTTTCATTGTGACCCTAGGTACATACAAGCAAAGAAGTTCGTTTGCCCGAAAAGAACCCATGCAATAATGGCCTTTCCTGACTATTACATTGTCTTCCCTACATTTTTATTTGTTTTTAATTATTTATTTTTACCTTACTATGGTAATACTATTAGGTTTTCCCCGGCATGTTAAGCAGAGCTGCACTTTATAGACCACCCCCATTTTGCTCGACCTAGGCATTGAATCCAGTTCTCAGCAGTAGAGCTTGTGATCAGCAGTCAAAAAGGCAGACGTATTTGGCCTATACGATCTTGAAGCTCAAAGCGTATATATTCCCCAATGTTAACAGAGTACTGGCCGTGCACCCGCTCGGTGCCAAAATATCAATATTGAACCACATTTTAGACGGTTTTGATTGCAAAATATACGTTAGCAAAATATATGCTATTTCAGTTATGAAGAAATTCTAGTCAGCTTTTTTTCAATGTAAAAATATTTTTAAACATCCAAGTCATTTATTAGGAGTATCCAAAAGTAGCAAAAAATATTGTGTTGTTAATGACTTTTGAAAAAGCATATTCATGAGCAATCATGTTACACAAATAATGTACAAACCTTCAAACCTTTTTTTCTTAGCCGTTATTAAAAAAAAAAAAAAAAAAAAAGAAAGAAAGTAACCGTTTTACGGCACTCAATCGGTGGAAGGCTCTTAATTCTTCAGCATCATCATATCAGCCGAAAGACGTCTACTGCTAGATATTGTCCGGTCCGGTTGTACCGGTCCCGTGCGTCTCGCATCCAGCGGATGCCCGCAACCTTCACCAGGTCATCGGTCCACCTGGTGGGAGGCCTTCCAACGCTACGTCTTCCGGTTCGCGGTTGGCACTCCAGAACTTTTCTGCCCCATCGGCCATCCGTTCTGCGAGCAATTTTGGTAACCCTGGTTCTCATGCGAATCTCTACATTTCTGATTCGATCACGCAAGGATACTCCGAGTATGGCCCTCTCCATTGCCCTTTGGGTAACTATAAGTTTTCTGATGAGGGCCGTTGTGAGCTACCACGTCTCAGAGCCATAGGTCATAACTGGCAACACACATAGGTCATAGACTTTCATCTTGAGACACTGTGGTAAGTTGGACCTTAATTGTTAAGTCTCATAAATTACTACGTTGGACGCCCTCTGCCCCAGCTAGGAGACAAAGGATCTTAAGTTAAATAATTAAGTCAAGCAGTTATTCGAAGTCATATCCTCTAACTGGAGGCTTCCTTGTGGCCCCCCATCATCAAGATTGTCAGTTACAGCTTGTTACTTATTGCCATAAAACAGTTATTCTGTTGTCATGGAGACTAAGTCTAGTTGAGGACCTTCCAACCGAAAGATTTAAATATAGACCTAAACTTATTATTAAGTTTATAATTTTAATAGTAAAAGCTGTGGCACAGTTGCAGTTAAACATCTATCTAATTACCTGATAAAAAACCTTTCTTTTTGAGGTGGATGCGAAACGCACAGGACTGATCAGTGTGGTGACGCGTGGGTGAGGCCCATTTCCGGCAACGGATGTCTTTCGGTTGAAATGGTGATCGCAGTTAAACATCTATCTAATTACCTGATGACGAGCCTGTCTTTTCCAGGACTGGGCAATGATCTCCCTTTAATTTTTCTCCTCAATCTGCAATAGTTTGCATCCGCTTTTGTCCTCCACAATAGTGAAACAAAGGTAGCCTAGCTTTCAGTTAATTTATTGGATTATCTGACTTTTTAAAATTACATTTAAAAAAACTTTTAACAAAAAAAAAATTACCGACTTCTGAAGCAAAGCACTACAAAACGAAAAATAACTTACTTTTCCGAAGTCGGTATCTTCGGTAAGTATCCTTAGAGCATTTAACCTATAAGTATCTATTGTTTTTCATTTTTCGACACCGAATTCAGAAACACATAATTTTTTTCGCTTTGTAGTGTTTTTTTAGAAGCCGTTTTTTTTGTAATTAAATTTTTATTTTACTCTTTTTAGTGATGGTACCTCATATTACCATGAAAATAATTTAAAGCCAGAGTACATCTTATTTCAATTCCAATAAGCCCAAACATGACTACGATATATTGTTTTATTACGGAGTTCCAATACCTACCTGTCGGCTTCATCATCAGATCAGTTCGATGGTACCATTTTCATCAGTTCCACTTCACCAAATGATACTAACCTAATTATACTTTCTGAGTGCAATTGCTTGCCATGTTATTGAAAATACCAAAATCGATATATACCTATAATATTTTACGAGTTCCCTCGGTTTCCATAGGATCCCTTTCAAACAAACAAAGAATTTTGCAAATCCGTCTATATATGACGGAGTTATGCCTGAAAAGAATTGAGAACCTCCTCCTTTTTGGGATGTCGATTAAAAAGCAGCTTTATATAAGTAGTGGAAATGCCATAACCACTTTATCAGGTTCATAACTATTTATCATATTTATCACAATAATAAAACTAAACACTCCTTTACATCGAGCCCTAATCCTGTCTTAATAAATCATAGTTAATAAACTATCACACTAAAACCCTACCCCTATAAAAACCAGTAATAAATATGAGAAACTAGCTTACCCGCCCTTAGTTAACAAAAAAAGGGGTTCACAGTTTAACTTTGATTTACATTCGGTCCTTCCATCCATCAGAACTGAGTTTGGAGTGAAACTACAAACAAACAACACTGCCTCTTTACATGGTGGTAATTTTGCATACCAACTTGGTGTGCAAAGGAAATGAAACGCTATGTGCTTTCGTGGAAGACTGTTTTTAGACTGTGTTGGCTTGAACTACACATCAACTACAAAATCAGCATGTGTAGGTCTTACGTTTGATATCGCATTTTTTTGTGAAATCAGCTCGCAATGAAATCAGAAGCGGTCTCACTTACAATATAAGGAGAAAATTCAATAGGGTAGTTAACAAAAAATATTTATTTAGCCTGTCAGTTAGATAACCTAAAAATATTGGACACCTATTTTTACTTTTGCTGCCACGTAAATAAAAAATTACGACGATACAGTGCGTTGAAATATCGTGTGGAGTCACGGTGTGATACACTTTATACTGACAAAGTGACGTCACAAGCCCCCACTCCTGAACTTTGATGCGCTTTATCTTTGTCAATTTGTATTAATTTGATAAAGCAAAAAATCATCATCATATCAGCCGAAAGACGTCCACTGCTGGACATAGGCCTTCCCCAAGCATCACCACAGGCCTTCCAACGCAACGTCTTCCGGTTCGCGGTCGCCACTCCAGAACCTTTCTGCCTATCGGCCATCCATCCGTTCTGCGTGCAATGTGCCCTGCCCACTGCCACTTAAGTTTGGCAATTCGTCGGGCTATGTCGGTAAAACTAGTTCTCTTACGGATGTATATATTTCTGATTCGATCACGCAAGGAAACGCCGAGCATAGCCATCTCCATTGCCCTTTGAGTGACTGTAAGCTTTTTGATGAGGCCCATTGTAAGCTACCACGTCTCAGAGCCAAATTATGTCGTCACTGGCATTGGTCATCGACTTTCGTCTTGAGACATACAAGCAAAAAATACGGTTCCAATATTATTTGATAATCTCACTGACGGAATAAATAGAATTATCATTTTTCTAACCAGGCGACATCCCTATACTGATGGTATAGTGTGCTTGTTAACCCAATGATTTTGACACTAAATACCTTTGCAGTTGTTTGACCTTTTAATATCGAATTATTTGTAATAATCACCCAAATATCTTCTTATGTGCTCTTGTATTCGACGTGACAAGAGTGTCCATCAAATATAAAATCGCTTATTTAGTGCCCCAGCGCCACGCGTGTAGAACAATCATTCGCGAAATAAAATTATCGCACCACAAGCTACGATGTTCCCCTGCCCCCTACGACCTGCTAATGTGAACATTTTATACAAAACTCTGTACGTTGTAAAGTACAGACGGTATACACACCGGCTTATTTAATTGTACCTATGGGGTACGAAGACTCCTGCACTTAACTGTTTTTAACATGATTGTACGTATACTGAAAAAGAAATTTAATTAAAAAAATGGTTTTGTAAAAGACTTCAGATTCCATGTCTAAGATGCAACGTCGAAATAAGATAAAACGACGCAAAATAAAAAATTAAGTGAAACTTGGGAGCAATTTCCTTTTTGTAACATCAAAAGAATATTATAAAATATTGCACGTATAAAATCATGAAACCTACCATGTGTTGACATTTATAATTAAGTACATAAGAGCACATTGAGGGTCGGTCGATGGGCGAGGGAATCCCCTTCTTGGCATAATATTGTTTGGCATAACGTTTTCGCTTAGCTTTTATTAGCATAATGATACTGTAGCATAATAATGCCTTGGCATAATGTAAAGGTAAGCATAACTATCATTTGGTCTAATTTGTTTTAGCATAATATGAAGCAGCATATTTTTTTATGGCATAATATTTATTCGTCATAATAATTTTATGTTGAATGTTAGGTTAGGTTACACGGCATAATATTTATTCGTCTATTAATCATGACTCATTTGGAATAGGTTAAGGTTCGCGTCCCTTGAGCCGCGAACATGTTTTTTTTATTCCAAAAAACATTATGTGTAAATATCGTAAGGCATTTATAACATTACGCTTTATAAAATTATGCTTCATTATTATTATGCCAACAGTATTTATTGCAATATACATTATGACACAAGATTTATGCCTAATAATATTATGCGTAATGATGAATATGTTTTATTAGTAAACCGATGGGCAATAATTGTGGGATGGGATGTCTTTCGGTTGAAATAATTAAGATGACGATTTAGAGAACATTAGATTTTGAATTCTTTGGCTATTTAAAATAAACATAACATATCATCACACCTACTCGGCTAAGTACACCTACTCTTAATCCGTCGGGGAATGCAGGTATGATGTTTTTTTTTCTTTTTTCTTACTCCTCCATTATTCTTTTCTGATTAATTTCGTTGCGGGATTCAAGACAGTTAAATTCATTCTCCGGGACTTCGTCGAGCTTCATTGCCTCGGCGCTTTTCTGGTGGTCACCACTGTTGATTCTGGCTTTTAGGAGATGCAGTGGTTTGGGAAGAGTGGGGTGGGATTGACCCAAAAAAAAAAAAAAAACATCTCACCTGCATTCCCCGACGGATTAAGCGTAGGTGTACTTAGCCGAGTAGTACAGCCACATTTCACCAGATAAGTTTAAGTTCCATGTATATAATATGGACCAAGTGATTATACAGGACACTATGTATAATGCCTGGGCATTGATAAATGATAAATGATAGATGATAAATGATAGATGATAGATGATAGATGATAAATGATAGATGATAAATGATAAATGATAAATGATAAATGATAAATGATAAATGATAAATGATAAATGATAAATGATAAATGATAAATGATAAATGATAAATGATAAATGATAAATGATAAATGATAAATGATAAATGATAAATGATAAATGATAAATGATAAATGATAAATGATAAATGATAAATGATAAATGATAAATGATAAATGATAAATGATAAATGATAAATGATAAATGATAAATGATAAATGATAAATGATAAATGATAAATGATAAATGATAAATGATAAATGATAAATGATAAATGATAAATGATAAATGATAAATGATAAATGATAAATGATAAATGATAAATGATAAATGATAAATGATAAATGATAAATGATAAATGATAAATGATAAATGATAAATGATAAATGATAAATGATAAATGATAAATGATAAATGATAAATGATAAATGATAAATGATAAATGATAAATGATAAATGATAAATGATAAATGATAAATGATAAATGATAAATGATAAATGATAAATGATAAATGATAAATGATAAATGATAAATGATAAATGATAAATGATAAATGATAAATGATAAATGATAAATGATAAATGATAAATGATAAATGATAAATGATAAATGATAAATGATAAATGATAAATGATAAATGATAAATGATAAATGATAAATGATAAATGATAAATGATAAATGATAAATGATAAATGATAAATGATAAATGATAAATGATAAATGATAAATGATAAATGATAAATGATAAATGATAAATGATAAATGATAAATGATAAATGATAAATGATAAATGATAAATGATAAATGATAAATGATAAATGATAAATGATAAATGATAAATGATAAATGATAAATGATAAATGATAAATGATAAATGATAAATGATAAATGATAAATGATAAATGATAAATGATAAATGATAAATGATAAATGATAAATGATAAATGATAAATGATAAATGATAAATGATAAATGATAAATGATAAATGATAAATGATAAATGATAAATGATAAATGATAAATGATAAATGATAAATGATAAATGATAAATGATAAATGATAAATGATAAATGATAAATGATAAATGATAAATGATAAATGATAAATGATAAATGATAAATGATAAATGATAAATGATAAATGATAAATGATAAATGATAAATGATAAATGATAAATGATAAATGATAAATGATAAATGATAAATGATAAATGATAAATGATAAATGATAAATGATAAATGATAAATGATTTTATTTCTGTAAGTTGTGTACAAACACTTTTACATGTCGAACATATTTTTAAAACTAGATGAGGTCGGCGTTTCCTATCTGACTACTATGAGAAGAAAGGCCGAAACAAACTCAGAGGTCACAGTCTCTTTTAAAGTCCTGACAAAATCTTGATTAGATCATGTGTCATTACAAATCTAGTCAAGTCAAATCGGGCAATGTAATGAATAATCATTTAAACTTCTATATTAAATCATGAATATTGCTATGTTACTGTTGGGTAACTCAATAATTATGGTCAGTGAATTAGTCCAAGAGAGACCGAAGCGAGCTCGGGAGCTTAGTGCACCCCGACACGGACTGGTTAGGTTCGGGAGCTGAAGTTAGTGAACTCAGCTCGCGTCATCGACTCCATGTTAAGTTACATTAGACCCCGCAGACAGACATATGAGCAAATATGAGCCCCGTGCAGTGGGGTTCTTCCGTTTTTGTGGGTTATTAGACGATTCGCACGAATATAAGTCGCCTGAAATGTGCGAATCGACCCTTCTTAATAATATATTTTTTTCTGTGGCACGAAGTTTATTTATTGGTGTGCGAATCCATCACTCCAAAATTATTTCGTAGCCAATTGGCACACACATAGTGTTATATACAATACAGTTAAGATAAAGTACACTTAAGTACAGAAGTATTAAAGGTTACATATTGTTATTGATATGAAATGAGACAAATGAATAAAAAATGTCTTTATTAAAATAACTACCATATGATTTGAGGACGTATTCCACATTGGGCTCCCACTTAAACGGAAACTGATTGAATAGCAACTATCGATATTTTTCGCAATTTTATTCCACAATTTTAAATGGCACCTATGAATCAGTAGGTACTTACTTTGGGACGTTTATTTTTCAGGACATCAAATTCAAAGATTCGATTAAATTCAGTAGAGAGTTTAATCACATCACATCACACATCACATCATCAGCCTATTAATGTTCCCACTGCTGGGACACAGGTCTCCTCTCTGTGAAAGGGGAATAACATGATAAAAATATAACTTTCTCTCTTGCTTTTCTTGGTAGATGTTGACTTTATAAGCATTTACACCCAAACTACCAGGAGGCCAGAATCATGAAGAAGTCTTAGTATTTGCTGGGTTGGAATCATTACCGGTAAAGAATAAATACTACTACCAGGAGGCAAACCAGCAAGAGGCCAGAATCATGAAGAAGTATTTGCAGAGCTAGAATCATAAGCGGTAGAGACTAACGGAGTACTAAATAGTTATCATACTTACCTATATTAAAACCAATTTCAACATTAAAATAATTTAAAAACATGTTTTTATTACCCGCCCCAATAAGTGATGGGCATTAATCAGAAAGCCCGGTCAACTTAATTATTTCAATAGTTTTTATCATATTAGGCATTTTTCAAATTGCCCGGGCATTATAATGCCGTATTAATTATTTGGTCTATAACATGGACAAAGCCTAAACGCCGGGTTATTACTGAGAACTTCCAGATAGACAAATAGCAATAGTTATTCAACAAGATATCCTCTATCCAACACTGAAATAAAAACCCTACATCATAACCCGACTGTACTTTAAACCGTAACATCCTACAACTATTTCACAGTAATCCATCTGCGGCGGTACATTCACGCTCACAAGTGCTTCTACTTGAAAATTCCATTTCGTAGCGTCTTTGTCCGTACCACTCTCGCCGACTGTCCGATTGTGCGATACCCTGACGGATTACATGAATAATGCCGTACGCGTACTTTCTGTATTCAGAAATATTAAAAGCCAAGGAGGTTAAGGAAAATGAGTTACAATTATTTGAATATAGAACGTTTAATGGTAGATCCGAAAAAATGAAGAACGGTGAAGTTGATTATCATTCATCTGGAAGTGAAAGCGGCAGAGGATCACCGCTTATGCGAATTGAATACTGAATAAATGATTTCATCTTTTTCATGTTGGTATCGTAACAGGCGATTAGGGAACATCAGAAAGATGAGTGAAAGGAATCGGAGTCTGTGCTGTTTTTAACAGAAAATCGATTTCGTTATATGTCAGAACGATTTTGTTCGTTACTGTACTTAACTATTACTACAGGGAACATTGGATTTATGCTGACAAAAGAAAAAATGCGCTTCCAATATTTTTAAATAATCTTATTAAATTAGATATTTATTTGTATTTCTATTAGATATTTCAGAAAATTACTTTATTCTCGGTTCTTCAATCAGAAAACAAAGAAAATCCGGCCAAATGCGAGTCGGACTCGCGCATGAACGGTTCCGTACCATTATCGCAAAAAAACGGCAAATATATCACGTTTGTTGTATGGGATATACACACTATCACTTCAATATTTATTTTATTCTGTATTTGTTGTTATAGCGGCAACAGAAATACATCATCTGTGAAAATTTCAACTGTCTAGCTATCACGGTTCATGATATACAGCCTGGTGACAGACAGACAGTGGAGTCTTAGTAATAGGGTCCCGTTTTTACCCTTTGGGTACGGAACCTTAAAAAGCCTACAAAATGAATCATCAAAATTCGCGCCACGTCAAGTAATTACATCACTTTCCTCCATTTTCTCTCAGAAACCATTTTCAACAAACGATTATTCACTTAAGACTCCACTCATTGTTGTCGTCGGTATAAAGGAGCAGCCACACTTGCCGAAAGTGACGGCCGTATTATATATTCTGTGTCGCTGCACTCCTATTGCGTGTAGACGACGCCGAATAACAGCTTAATTTTTGCATTTAGTTTTTAAGGTTGCCCTAGTCGACGCCACGAACTATTTTGTGCGCGGGGTTAAAATGCATGCTCTCTCATCCGACAACAGGTGCGAAAGAGATAGATGCTGTGATGAGCAGTAAGAAGCTAGTTCGCGTACGAATCACACTTTTGCAAATTTGTAGCGAAATAGATGATGATTTAGGACGATAACGAGCATGCGAAATTTTATAAACAAAGGTGTGTTTGGAATATGGATATCCTGAAAAAATTACTAAATAGATCTGTTAAAATAAAATTATTTGCATTGTTGAACTACATGGCATAGATTTATGCCTGTATGATGACTGATTTAAAATTTTCCTTCTTCTTATGGTATTTATTTTCGCCTAAAACTGCGTTAAAATTAGTGTTGAAATATGGAACTGTCGACGCTCACAACCTTCAAATATATTATTGTTTTATTCATTGTTTCCATACAAGGCTAGATAGTGATGAGACGAATTGATATCATTTAGAAAGTACACCGTCAAACAGTGGACTAATCACCACTGTTTGATGTACGTTACACACTACGTTAGTATGGTAGCAAGATCAACTAGCAACTTTTAAGAAAAAATATTGACGAGGAGAGTAAAGAGGAGCTCGTGGCTAAATAATAAAAGCCGCGTGGGTCGATCTTCAAGGTTAAGCAACGCTTGCCGAGGTCGGTTGGTAGATGGGTGTCCATATTTACATAACGAGATTTCTAAATGCTTCGGCAAGCACGTTAAGCCGCTGGTTCCAGCTGTCATTTGGAAATCTTTGACAGTCGTTACGGGTAGTCAGCAGCTTGAAATTTGACACCAGTCTTGCCACGGGGTATAGTGTTACCCGGTTATTGGGTTATGGAGGTCAAATAGGAAGCCGCTCCTTGTAAAATACTGGTACTTGGTTGAATCTGGTTCGACTGGAGCTCGACTCCAAAATAGTTGTGAAAAGGCTTGGCAGATTGATTTTAAAAGAAAAGTAAAATACATTTTGATCTATCTTTTCTTATTCGTTGCCTTTATTGCTGAAGGAAGTGCCCGTTTTGGAAAGCTTAGACAGAGTTTCGGACGAGTTGCTTCCAAACTTCCAAGATAGGGCAAGATAGGGCTGTTTTTTTCTCTTTTTATTGTTTTAATTACCTTAGTGTTTTTTTTTAATTTTATAGTTGTCAAATTTCTGCCAATATACCAGCGAGTTGGGGTGGTTCTCTAATTGAAGGAAAAATGTATTGGCGTTTTAAGTATTTTGTTTAGTCATATTATTTATAGTCACATCACATCACATCATCAGCCTATTAATGTTCCCACTGCTGGGACACAGGCCTCCTCTCTGTGAGAGGGGATGGGCCATAATCCACCACGCGGGCCCAGTGCGGGTTGGTGGATGTCACAAGTCTTCGAATTTTTAGTTCTAGGACATGCCGGTTTCCTCACGATGTTTTCCTTCACCGTTTTTGAGAGCAGTGGTGATGAAATAATTTACACAAAGTATAGCGCCTGCCTGGGTTCGAACCCACGACCTACAACTTGTAAGTCGCGGCCGATACCACTGGGCCACCACTGCTCTTATTCTTATTTTTAGTATATTTGTATTACTCTATTTAATATATTTATATATTATGAACAGTGTAGCTGATTTCTATGACAGCTTCTTCTCATGCTCTTCTTCGGAAAGTTTTGCTAGTGCGGACAGTGACCCTTCCTTGCCACTTACATTACATGATAAAATCTCTTCTATTTTCACTAATGATCCTAAAAACCTGCATATTGTGCACATAAACGCCCAGAGTGTTCCTTGTCACTATTCTGAACTTCTAGCATCCTTTAGCAGTGCTAACCTGGATGCAATATTGATATCAGAATCTTTTCTGAAGCCCTCTCTCCCCTCTACTCGTTATTCACTCCCCGGCTACGTATTAATCCGCAACGATAGGACTGGCAAGGGTGGAGGTGGTGTAGCTATGTACCTGCGTGCTGATTTACCCTACAAGGTGGTTAGTTCGTCTCCTTCACTCTACTCTGAATCGGCTGAATACTTGTTTATCACACAAAAGTTTTGCTTGCTGTGCTCTACATTCCTAATCTTCACATTGACTATTTCAATTCTCTTGACTCCACTCTCAGCGATTTATGCCCCATCTATGAGCACATTATTTTAATGGGTGATTTTAATACTTGTTTGATTAAAAATTACTCTCGCTCCCATAAAATCCTTTCACTCTGGTCTTCATTTAATATTCAAGTTTTGCCTCTCTCTGCAACTCACTATTTTCCTAATTGTACGCCTTCTTTACTTGATCTTATGATTGTTTCCTCTCCTAATAATGTTTCTTCGCATGGCCAGCTTACTGCTACTTTCTCTTATCACGATCTTATTTACCTTTCGTATCGTATCCGTGTACCCAAGCGTAAGCCCCAGCTCCTATATCTTCGTAATTACAAGGGCATCGACCTGGAGGCACTGCAGCATGAAGCCGGCGATCTCGATTGGTCTTCTCTGATCGAGAAGGATGACATCGATGTCAAGGTGGAGTGCCTTAATGCAACCATTCTTGACTTGTATGACCAGCATGCCCCTATTCGACGAGTCAAAGTGCGACATAATCCTGCACCGTGGATTACACCACGAATTAAAGAGCTTATGGCCTATAGGGACAAAGCTAAAAGCAGGTATACGCGCAGAACTTCAGACCTGAATCTTGCCTATTACAAAACTCTACGTAACCGCTGCAGTCATCTGTGTCAGGATGCTAAGAGACGCTACTTCCATGAACAACTCAATAACCGCAGTTCTTCTGATATACGGAGATTTCTTAAGTCTGTAGGGATAGGCAAATCGCCTACCAACCAGTGCCAGGATGTGAACCTCAATGATCTCAATAATCATTTCTCTGGTCTTCCTTTTTCTCTTGACGAGTGTGTCAAGGCAGTGACTTTGGAGGGTCTTGCCACTATGCCGTTACCACAATGTCCAACCTTTAATCTTAGCAATGTTACTGAGAATGACGTTAAGAAATCTGTCTTGGCAATAACTTCTTCGGCGGTCGGTAATGATAAGTTGTGTTCCAGGATGATAACTCTTATCCTTCCCTCATTGCTACCTGTTCTAACTCACATTTTCAATCATTCGCTTACTTCTTGTTCTTTTCCATCCGTTTGGAAGCAGGCTCACATCATACCCTTACCTAAAATCAACAATCCATCTCTATTAACTCACTTTAGACCTATTTCTATTCTTCCATTTCTTTCCAAAGTTTATGAGCACTTGGTTCATAGGCAATTGTCATTTTTCTTGGCGTCGAACTCGTTAATATCGCCCTTCCAATCCGGCTTTCGCGCAGGTCATAGCACTGTTTCTGCACTTTTGAAAGTGACTGACGATATCCGCTGGGCTATGGAGAATAAGTCACTTACTGTGCTTGTATTACTTGACTTTAGTAGCGCCTTCAACTCAGTGGATTTCGACATTTTACTCGGTGTTCTGGAATCTATCAATATCTCTCTTTCGCTTTAGCTTGGTTCAATTCTTATCTTCGGGGGCGCTCTCAGTGCGTTCGCCTTAACGAGTCCTTCTCTGATTGGTGTAACCTCACTGAGGGGGTTCCTCAGGGTAGCGTTCTCTCTCTCCTCTTCTTTTTTTAATCTTTATTAACTATGTTACCAGAGTAATCTCATCTAGTTTCCATCTTTACGCAGATGACTTGCAGCTGTATCGACATTTTAATTTAGTCGACGCTGGTTCGGCTATTGCGGCAATGAACCAAGACTTGGCATTTATCAGCGCATGGGCTAGGTCATTTAGTTTGCAAATTAACCCAACTAAATCGCAGGCCATAGTTATAGGCAGCAAATTCTTTTGCAATGCAGCTGATTTTAATTCTCTGATGCCTTTATACCTAGATGGTGTTCGCAAAAACTATACAGAAACCGCAAAAGATCTGGGGGTAATCATTGACTCCAATCTTTCGTGGCGTGCTCAGGTCAACGAAGTGAGTCGTAAGGTGCATTTTTCGTTCCATTCGCTGAAGTGCCTTCAGAGTCTCCTACCCTTAAAGACTAAAATTTCTTTAGCGCAAACACTAATTCAGCCGATTATAGATTATGCCGACGCCTGCTACCTGGATGCTACTGAGGAGCTATTAAACAAACTTGAGCGCTTGCAAAACTTATGTATTCGCTTTGTATATGGTCTACGCAAGTATGATCATGTTTCTCACCTTCGCAAGGAACTCAAGTGGCTCCCAATCCGTCTTCGCAGGAACACTCGGATTTTATGTCTCCTCTTTAACATCTTACATAACCCGTCCTATCCTTCCTGTCTGCGTGAGCGATTCTCTTACGCTCGCCCTAGAGATGCACTGTGCAGATCTCATCTCAGATCTATCCTTAAATACCAACCACATAAAACCAGCTATTATTCCTATTCCTTCTCTGTCCATGCTGTAAGATTGTGGAACTCACTTCCGCCTAGCATCCGAGATTTAAAGACTATCTCACTATTTAAAACACGTTTAAAAAGCATTATCTTTCCTCTCAAATCTGATCTTTATAATCATATGTATAAATATTAAGAATATATACATTTTAAAATATGTATTTATGTAAGTATATATGCACCATTACATTATTGTGCCTATAGTTTAAGTCGTTCACTTTTCTTCTCTTCCTGTTCTCACACACTATTGTCTACATTTCTTTTTAATTCTTCCTTTTCGCGGGTCTGCTGGTAGACATTTCTTTAGAAATAAGCAGTTCCTTTGTACTCTATTGTATTGATGTGTTGTCTTTATGTATTTACTGTGTGTACATTAATTATAAAATAAATAGGGCAATGGGCAACATCTCAGGGCTATGGTCTACGCAAGTATGATCATGTTTCTCACCTTCGCAAGGAACTCAAGTGGCTCCCAATCCGTCTTCGCAGGAACACTCGGATTTTATGTCTCCTCTTTAACATCTTACATAACCCGTCCTATCCTTCCTATCTGCGTGAGCGATTCTCTTACGCTCACCCTAGAGATGCACTGTGCAGATCTCATCTCAGATCTATCCTTAAATCCCAACCACATAAAACCAGCTATTATTCCTATTCCTTCTCTGTCCATGCTGTAAGATTGTGGAACTCACTTCCGCCTAGCATCCGAGATTTAAAGACTATCTCACTATTTAAAACACGTTTAAAAAGCATTATCTTTCCTCTCAAATCTGATCTTTATAATCATATGTATAAATATTAAGAATATATACATTTTTAAATATGTATTTATGTAAGTACATATGCACCATTACATTATTGTGCCTATAGTTTAAGTCGTTCACTTTTCTTCTCTTCCTGTTCTCACACACTATTGTCTACATTTCTTTTTAATTTTTCCTTTTCGCGGGTCTGCTGGTAGACATTTCTTTAGAAATAAGCAGTTCCTTTGTACTCTATTGTATTGATGTGTTGTCTTTATGTATTTACTGTGTGTACATTAATTATAATAAAAATAAAATAAAAATTGGGCAATGGGCAACATCTCAGGGCAATGGTCACTGTGAGTCCTGTAATCACCCTGATAATTTCTAACTAGCGAGTAGGTGAAAATCTGCGTGTTGTTTTCCATCATAATTGCCCAGTTCAACCAGTTTTTTTCAAGTTTATACAACTATTTTGATACAAGTTGGTAAACTTTGTCATTGCAGCCGATGTGGAACAGGGAACAGTCGTCCCTCCGAAGCCAAGGTGAGACGAGAGTCTGTCATAACAAATACCCAAGTGTGTGAAATGCCGTTTTCCAACCTACTCGAAAAAATCGAATCTAATTTAATACCTTTAAATAAGCAATTCTTGTAAAAATGTATCAATGTGTAATTTTACCCGACTGCCGAAGGAGGGTAATGTGTTTATCAGTCTATGTATTTATGTAAGTATGTTTGTATGTTTGTTCCTATGTGGCGTCCCAGGGACCAAACGCGTTGGCTGATTTTGATCATTCGTACGTCAATCGATGCGTCATAACCCTGCTAGTGTCACTGGCTACATTCAAATTGAAAAATATAAAAATGGCGGCTTTTGGGCGCCATATTGTGGGGGCCCAATTTATTTTTCCATCCAATCCCATCGTGTGGGGTATAAAATTTAAGAGGCTAAAATAATAATTAAGGGTTTTAAGAGGCGATTTCAAAAATATATAACACTTATATGTTTAAATGTATCTTATTCAAATAAAATGTTAACTAAAAAGTGTTAAATAAAAAAATTTAATCAAAACACCCGACTGCTTAAAAAGCGAACTAAAAACTTTGGTCAGCCAGCTCGCGAATATGTATCCTCCGACTTTATTTCTTGTTAACGTCTTTTTAGTTCGCTTTTTAAGCAGTCGGGTGTTTTGATTTTTTGAATTAATATTTTTGGTGCGAGCAGAAAATTTTATTTTAAATCTATGTTTGCTTTTTTCTTTTTTTAATGCAGATACTCCTCCTTAATGCAGATAATCCTTTTTGGTACATTCATGAAATCATTTGGTGCCTTTCTTCATCCGTCTTATTCGATTTAAGTTGCTCAAAGAATAATATATAGGCATTTATCATAGCTAGACATTTAACACTCATGTTACGATTGGTGATATGTACCTTAGTTTACTTCAACGTTTTTATCTTTATTGTTTTAAAAACAAGGACGCAAATTGTACATACTACCGCTGGCCAGACCTGCATTTCGTATTCTGCTTCGTGCGGGGTGCATGCGGTATAGTTGCGTGACCTAACACCAATTAACAGATAAGATATGTACGAAAAAAAAAACACTAGAACTAGTAATAGACACAAATGATAATCCGTATCAAAAGATAGAACATTCTATAATTCGTAAAGAACAGTTCATAATCAGGCAGGTAATAACCACAACGGCGAATGGTCTCGGACGGCCGGCCGGGTAACAACCTCGGAACACTGTGTGATATTCTGCTGCTGTCAGACGCTACACAATCACTTCATCATCATCAGCCTTTTAATGTTCCCACTGCTGGAACAACGTCTTCTCTCGTGAATGGGCCTTAATCCACCTCGCGGGCTCAGTGCGGGTTGATGAATTTCACATATCTTTGATTTTTTTGTTCTAGGACACGCCGGCGCCGGTTTCCTCACGATGTTTAACGTCTTCCGTATTTAGAGCAGTGATACTTTTTTATTATAGATAGGCTCGCGCTTGACCACTATCTCACCTTATGGTAAGCGATGATGTGGTCGACGGTGTAACACGCTTGCCTAGAAGTAGCCTATTCACTCTTGACTTAAAAACCCCGAGGTTGTATCTATCGGGAAACACAAACTCCGGCAGGGAATTCCACTCCTTAGCTGTACGCATAATGAAAGTATTTCCAAACCGTTTAGTGCGTATGGGTGGTGTCTATCATGTACCGATGGCGCATCGCCGTACGTCTTGTAGTCCGATGATGAAACGGGCTAGGCGAAATTAGAACATTGTCGGATTATTAAAACTAGTACCTATCATTTTAGAGTATATACGTTTAATGGACACATCCTTAATCAGTGTAAAGAATAACACATGATTAAAAAGTCTGCTTGAAGACACTACACTGATCTTTTAAATAAAAGGTGCACCGTTCAAATGTACACTACTACAGCACTTCTCTGACACCTGCATTACGTATTCTGGTTTGAGGCGGGTGCATGCGGTGTAGTTGCGTGCACCGACTTCGCTGCCTGAATAAAAATGTTCTACATACAATATTTACATAGTTACTCGGGGCTAGCTTGTTGCTTTAAGTGGAGGTAGGTTTTTATTGTTTTTAAAGTATTTTTTTCTTATTGCTTGAATAATAAGATCTTGGCTTCAAATTAAAAACGGTATTAGTATTGTTTTAATCCGAATAATAGTGATTTTTAACCGACTTCCCAAAAAGGAGGAGGTTCTATGTTCGACTTCATGTTTGTTTTTTTTTTTTTTTGTGTATGTTCACCGATTACTCCGTCAATTGTGGACCGATTTTGAAAATTCTTTTTTTGTTTGAAAAAATATGTTCCAAAATTGGTCCCATTTTAATTTGGTGAAGATCTGATGAAGAACTTCGGAGATATACAACAGAACTCTTCAATAAATAACGGCAAATCTCTCGGGATTGCTGCAATCGCATGTCTGTTTGTTGTTTATAACATTTCATAACATAACATCACGCCAGTTTGCTCTTTAGGGGTAAGCAGATCTCTTATTTCACCGGTTATGTTCAAGTTTCATGAAATCTATTCTGGCGAAATAGTTCCCTTACTAACTTGCCTATTAGGTACGTACAACTAAAAAGTGAAAAATAAAAAAAACTTTTTGCAAAAAAATACTACCGACTTCCAAATACAAAACTACAAAGTGAAAAATAACCTAATTTTTTGACGCAAAAAATGGTACCTACGAAAGACACCGACTTCAAAAAATTAAGTTATTTTTCACTTTGTAGTTTTGTATTTGGAAGTCGGTAGTATTTTTTTGCAAAAAGTTTATTTTTATTTTTTCAGATGATAGAACATGAATATTTGTATGTTAATATCGGCCACAAAGGCTAAGTTCAGGCAAGCAAGTAAATGGTTATTATGACAACCTTGGCTAGACAGCTGGTGTCAGATTTACAAATGACGCAATCTTTATAAAAAGTATTTTTCTCTCTATTTTCTGTTTTAAGGATTCAGTTCCTTAAAAGGATAAATAAAAAGGAACCAAGGATCACTTCGTTGTCTGTCGGTCTATCCGTGTGTCAAGATCTTTTACTTTGGAACACCTGCAGGTATATAATTATACTCAAGTCTACAATCCTTTGAATCTGTGAAAGAATCAAACTTCTAGATCAACGCAATTAAAAGTTACGGCTATATATCGTAAATTTGATGAATCGTATTAGGTTGGGGAAAAGTCTTTTCGCATTATAGTATGTATGAACTTGTAATAAAATCTCTTTGGCTATACTATTTGTATCTGGCTAGTTTTATGTGTCATTGAAAGTTTAAATTTTAAAGAACATAATTCCAAATTCATATAAGAAAATGTGTGATTTTCATTTGTTTTTCGTACCGTCAATATGAGTGAATCTAATGAAGAAATTCGATAAATTTTAAAATTTTACTACAAAAAGGTTAAAATGCAACGAAAACCGCGAAAAAAATTTACCTTGTACCTACATACTTTAGTTAAATGTAAATAAACTATAATAAAAAATGCTTTGAATTTTCTTAAAAAATGCGAAGAAACTTTTTCCCCAACCTATTATGTGATACAAAACCTATAGAGTACTTCCCGTTGACTCATGAAATATGAGAAGAAGCAATCAAATGTTTTATAGCACAAAAAGGAAAAAATACGAATGCCGTAAATTTGTACCTACAACAAAAAAAAACAAAAGTCGATTTTCCGTCGGTCAATATCTTTTTGTATATAAATAAAAAAAATGACTTATTTGCGGTTGGTAAAGTGAGTGCGACTTATGTCGATGTATGGGGACAACAGTTTTCAACGGAAATCTTAATTTTGTCCCACAATCCAGTTTATCTTTTCGTTAGATCAATTTTCAGTGATTTAATTGTTTATGAACTTTAGAAATGTAACCTAATTATTATGGTGAATGTAATTACGATGGGTGCAACCGGAGGATCCAAAAAAATGCAAATTTATTTTAATAAACTAATTTATTACTGTATTACAAAGTATTGAAATTACGACTAATTATACTAAAGTGTCAATTGGTCGATGTCAGATCCAAAAGTGCCGCTCCACGTTTTTATGTTTCTATGGAAAGGTTCGATTGACGTCAATTGGTCACGTTATGCTGAGCTTGCGTTTCGTGCCCGTAGGTGCCGTGTGCAATGTATATGCAGGTATGCCGATGCAGCGATCTATTAAGGTTGACCATGCGTAACACCTCCCCCCGTAGAACAGCGAGTATCGATGGACTTGTTCAAGATGGTCGCTGGTAGACATCCAGGGTCAATCCTTATTTGGCTTGGGTTGATAGTGCGTGGTGGTGGGATTGCGTAGACGACTTCAGGGTTGCTGTTGAAGTTTTCTGTGATTTCTCTGGATGCTTTTCTTATGCGTAGCCGACGATAGATTAGAGTGGCGATGAGTGCGCATGTACCGGATAGTGCGAGGTACATGGGTATAGTAGTGTGGTAAATGACGGGATCGGTGACGTCATCTAAATGTACAGGCAGTTGCGTCGCTATCTCGTTGCTAAGCGTGTGAAGTTTTTGTAGATTTGGCGAATTTAGGATGAGCTTCGGATAATTTTCAGGCCTCGACTCGTTGTATAGGGGCATCTCAGTGATCTTCACGACATGTCCTTTGATGTGGTCGTCAGTGTTGGAGATGGTGAAGGCGGGTGTTCTCAGGTTACAGTTGTGGGGAATGATTGCCAAATAGCTGCCTCGTAGGGTCCGGTACTGTTCTTGACCGCAAGACATCTTCACTTTTGTTGGTACAGGAAAACTTAAGGTATAATGCTTGTCGTCCAGGGTTTCCAGGGCTTCGGTGGTGAGAGCTACGGGTGTCAGCTTGCAGCTGGGTTGAAGTTCTTGATGGACTATGAGATGCTGGATACAATCTGGTTTGCTCTGGATTTGTAGGTTGGCTGTTGACTCACAGAGATATATGGAGTTTACCTTCGGACATTCTGTCTCTATGTACCTAGAGTCTGAGCTAGAGAGTGCTACGAAAGGTGAGGGTGGTATAAGAGTTTCGTGGTTTCTGTTAGGAACAAGGGAAAGTTTGTACAAATTATATGTGGAGGAAACAACTATCGGGACTTTTATAACTACTACTATCTGCTTATTAGAATAGAAGTAACCTAGTTTAATTATTTCATAAAAATGCCTAATTTCTACGTCAAGGATTTCGTCATTAGCATATAAAATCCTTAATTTACCTAACATATACTTAATTTCATCTAAATTAAATAAAGAGTACGGGGTACTCGACGCACGAATAAATGTTAGGGTGTTCTCTAAACTTCGTAATTCTTCATAAAGATCTTCTACATTATCTCCTAAGATTAACAGATGTTGGGCCAGATGGGCGTATTTAATTAAATCTGTATCCCTATTAGCGTTACTTTCCAAAATTAAGTTTAGTGCTTTACTCATCTTATCTTGATTTGAAATTATACTATCTATTATTTGAGAGCTACGTGAAATAAATTTACTATTTAAACTAACATGGTTATTAATTTCTAATTCTAATTTATGCTCATTATTACGTAAGGTGTTTATGGCGTTTTCGTATTTAAGTGCATCGGTGTAGTCTAAATTACCAGAAATTGATTTTATTACAGAACCCAAACCGTCGATAAGGCCTCTTTTACTACGAGTTGATTCAAACATACTAATTTTACTAGTAATTAAATTGATTTTACTATTGAGATGTTTCAGATGAGGGTCGAATAGGAATAAGGTTTTATTGTTAACTAAGGGACTTAATTCAGCCATCTGTGTTTTTACCACTTCAATTTGAAGATGGATATTCTCTAAATCTATATGACTTAGGAAAGAATGGAAATGGGAAACGATCTTTGCCGCTCCTAATTTGAAGGGAAGTAGTCCTGGTCCATTGTCAAGTGATTCAACTGTTATCTCTTGTCCTTGGGCTGGATGTAGGGTCATCAGCCATAGTATTATCCTGTAACAAAGTGGGATCTTTAGGACTTCGCTTAAGGCGAGATTTTGCTACTGGACCGCGTTTCTTCTTCGTATAGATGTGGATTGGAAGATCTGCGAGTACAGTATCTTGCGTATAACGCGGGGCTAACTTCTGTCGAGACGCCATGGGATTGCGTACAAAGATTTGCTGGTCAGGGGTATAGTCCTTCTCGGGTTCTCTGTCCCTGTTACGGGTTTCAGTCAGTTGTGTCCTGTCATGTAAGGATGTCTGGTTAATAAGGTCGTATACTTGACCCATTCGTTTCCTATGGTCTTGTGAGTACTGTTGCAGTAAGTGTTCAGATAGGTCAATATCTATTGGGTCTCGAGGGTCAAAGTGTCCAGTTATCAAGTCCAAGGGTCTACATTTTGTGAAGCTATGGATCGAACTATTGTACGCTAAGATGGCATAAGGCATAAGATTAACGATTGGTTCATTTCGTCTCTCTAATTTCAATAACCTAAGATGTTCTAAAATGGTAGAATGGAATCTTTCTACTATGCCATTGTCGTTAGGGGAATGCGCTAATATTTTATGGTGAATAATTTTATGAGCTCGGTTGAATTCTAAGAAAATCTGATTTGTG
This sequence comes from Orthosia cruda, assembly GCA_964057195.1. Classification (NCBI taxonomy): domain Eukaryota; kingdom Metazoa; phylum Arthropoda; class Insecta; order Lepidoptera; family Noctuidae; genus Orthosia; species Orthosia cruda. The sequence continues at coordinate 28,996,385 of OZ059839.1, forward strand.
AATTCAGGGCCTCCGTCCGTGACAGTAGTCAATGGGACCCCATGGTGGGTGCAAAATACAAGTAGAGCTTGTACTACACTTAAAGCGGTGCTATCTCTAAGGTGATAAGCTTGTGCATACTTAGAGAAAGCGTCTACAATGGTAAGGAATTTCTCTGTTTGAGCTGTGAACAGATCTAGATGGATAATTTCAAAAGGTTTACTAGGGGGTGGTACAATGTTAAATCTTTGCTTGATGGGGTGACGGTCGTACTTAGCCTGACCACAGATAGTACACTCATTTATGTACTTGGAGATGTGTTCTTTCATCTTAGGCCAGTAGAATTTAGAAGATAGGGCTAAGTAACATTCAGTGATACCGCGATGATTTGTTTTACCTTCGTGGTATTTCTTTATGATGTCTTGTTGACGCAGGTAGTCTTTAACATTCTCTAATTCAACTTTAGTTAGAACCATGTTCATTGAAGAGCTTTTGAAGTTGTCTTGAATTATGGGGATTATTTTATACATGGCAAGAGGAGGATGGATGATTAAACCGGTTTTGACTTTAGGGTTCACATATTCTTTAACTGCATTAATAACGTCGTTAGTCAGGTTAGACTCAGATAGTTGAATGGTAGTTCGGGTATGCGTTTCAAATGGCTTACTCACTGTCGGTCGTTTTTTAATATCGCCTACAAGTACAAAACAGATTTGTCTAATGAATTTATTTAAGGGTTCGTCTGATATTGGCACTTCTAGAATAGGGGCTTCGTTACTAGTGTGAACAGTTGCTGTGTCAGAGTTGTCGAGTATGTCAGGGTTGTTTGTAGGGGCTGTCAGTGTTTCAGAACCTGCTGTTGAGTGAGGCTTTTCAGATACATTTACCGCTATAGACATAGCGTCCTCGTTGTTGATTTCAATGCGGGACAATGCGTCGGCGTTAGTGTTCTTTTTGCCTTGCTTGTATACTGTAGTAAAATTGTATTCACTCAACTTAAGTCTCCAACGTGTGAGTCTGGAGCCTGGTTCTTTAAGGCTCATAACCCATTGTAAGGGTTTATGGTCTGTAACTATCTTAAACTTTCTCCCAAACAAGTATGGACGAAAGTATTTAGTAGCCCAAACTATGGCTAATAACTCCTTCTCGATTACACTATAGTTAATCTCACTGGAGTTTAATGTCCTGGACGCGTATGCTAAGGGCTTATCTTGTCCTATAGGTCCTTGAGAAAGGACAGCTCCTATGGCAAAGTTAGATGCGTCAGTCGTAAGCACAAATTCCTTAGAAAAGTCAGGGTACTGCAGTATAGGGTCGTTAGTCAGTAGTAATTTGCACTTTTCAAAACAGTCGATGTAGTTAGGGTCATTGAAGGTGATCCTAGAACCTTTCTTGAGACATTGCGTCATGGGTTTCGTAATGCGCGCAAAGTCAGGAATAAATTTCCTATAGTATCCTAACAGGCCTAAAAAGCGTTTGATCTCGGTAGCTGTCTTAGGAATAGGGAATTTCTGGATGGCGATGATCTTATCGGGGTTAGGCTTAATACCGTCCTTACTTATTACGTGACCTAAGTATGAAGTTTCAAGCTTTAAAAATTCCGACTTATCCATCTGGATCTTAAAGTTTGATTCCCTTAATCTCTTGAATACTTTTTCTAAATTTACCATGTGTTCCTGTAAGGAAACACTAAAAACGACTATGTCATCGAGATATACGAGACATATGACATTTTGGAGGTCCCTGAGGACATTATCCATCACGCGTTGAAACGTGGATGGAGAATTTTAGAGACCCATGGGCATGCGTAAAAATTCAAAGTGCCCATGTTCTACATTGAAGGCCGTTTTGTGAATATCGGCTGGGTCCATTTCTACCTGGTAAAATCCACTTGCAAGGTCTAGAGTTGTGAAGTAATGACAGTTACCAAGTTTATCTAAGATGTCATTAATATTGGGGATTGGGTACTTGTCATCGAGGGTTTTCTCGTTGACCTTACGAAAATCAATGACTATGCGCCATTTAGTCTTTCCGGACGCATCAGATTTTTTTGGAACTACCCAGATGGGTGAGCTCCAGGCTGACTGCGAGGGACGGATTATCCCTTGGTCTAACATTTTGCTAATCTGATCCTGAACTTCCTGTCTGTGAACAAAAGGATATCTATAGGTCTTAGTATAGACAGGTAATTCGTCGGTGGTATGAATACTATGCTTTATTTTATTGGTGAAAGTTAGAGGTTCACCATCGATATAGAAAACGTCAGCATATTGTGCACAAAGAGATTCTAGGTTGGCTCGTTCTTCAGGATTCAGATGGTCAGTGCGTAGTTTTGATAATACCTCGGATACGCGATCGCTAGGCTGATAGATGGTCGCGCTTTGCTCGTTAAAAAGTTCCGCGGTAACTGGCCTGTCCATTGAGAAAACTACATCATGTTTAGTTGGATTAGTTATTTCTATGATGCCACGGTTATTTTTAACAGAAGTAACACAGTCGCGAATAGTGCAATTGGAAATAGTCTGCTCTGATATTATTACGTCACCATCATGAAGATTAATGGGGACTCTAGCTAATTTGGATGAATTAGCGGGTACTATGTCCTCGTAAAGATTACAATTACGTGAATCATACATTCGCAAGGGATTAGATGAATTACGTGTAACAAGAACCTTATTCTTTAGATCTATATTAGACTCTAACTTTTCTAGTAAGTCTAAGCCTATTAAGCCGTCAAAATAATTGTGGAACTTGTAAATGTATAGGGTAATGTCACAGGTTTCTCCGAATTCCGGGAAGCACGGTATAGTAATGGAATAATTATTACGAGTTGTCGCGTGGATGTTAGTGACTTCGAAAGGCTCATAATTACACTGGATATGATGATAAAATCTTTCTACAACGTTCGGGCTAATAAAAGATAGGTTCGCCCCGGTATCTACTAATAGTTTAATGGGTGGATCAGCAATCTGAATGAATGGAAGTTGTCTCTGGGTTTGTAAGTTAATCTCTATTTTGGTTTGTCTGATTTCGGGGCTGTATGAAAATCCTGGCCTTCAGCAGACGTTCCTTGGGCAGATGTTCCTTCAGGCACATTCTGATGTTCCTCTACGTGCACAGGAACATAATCACTATGAGCTAGTGGCTCATACACAGGTTCGTAATTGTAAGGTACAGGGTAGAACTGGTCGTAATAGTCATTATAGGCATAGTCGGGGTATTCATAATAGTCGTAAAAGTCTACTTCGTTAACATTCATCTCACGAGTCTTAAAGTAGTTACTGGGAGGTGGATTTCCTTGTTGAGTCCAGTCATGTCCTGTCGAAGGTCTCGGCATAGGTTTAGGAACAAAGTGGCTTACACCACTCATGGGCTTAGGGCCATTATTGATGGGCGTGTAACTAGGCCTTTGTTGAGGCAATCGGAACACGTTGCTCTGGGGCCTATGGTTAGGCGGGGGTGCGCTTAACATTTGTTGGGTTCGCGTGGGACCGCGATTGAAAGGCACTTGGGGTCCCCAAGCTTGCATTGGCCTTGGCGGTTGTGGCTGATAAAAACTTTTGGAGGGACCGGGCTGATTAAACGGCGCTGAAAAAGTGACTGGCTGTGGAGTATGCAAATTAAATGGCTTAATCTGATACGTACTGGGATTAAATGAAGACGTAGACTGCACAGGTCTCCGCTCCGGCAAGTGGTCATTACGCTGCTGTAAGTACATGGTGTTAATTTCCTCGTGCACAAACTCGAGGGCCTTTTCGATGGTGTCGGGTCGCATGCACCTAATACGCGAGCCTAAAGGTTCTTTTAGGCCACGAACGAATGCCTGTAGGGTTAATTTTTTATATAGTGCCCGTTTGGCCTCGATGGTAGTAGATATGGACTCATGCAAGGTCACATACGTCATAATTGTACTAAATAAAGTTTGGCACTTTTCGTAAAATTCCGGTGGTGATAAATTCCTTTGCGTTAACAGGGCCAAATCATTGTATAAGGCGGTCTCGTCCCGCTGGTCCGAGAAGTTATTAATCAGGGCGTTTCTAATACCCTGCCAGGTTTCGGGAATGCCATTTGAATTTATTGTGCGGGCGGCATTTCCGGTAACTTTATTAAGTATGCCGTTCAACAAGGATAAATTACTTAGTTCGTAACCTGGCTCTGCCTTAACAAATTGCGCGACAAGTTGGTCACATAAACGTACAAACCGCGTGAGCACGTTCGGGTTCCCGTCGAATTCGGGAACGAGGCGTAAGGCCTTGTAAACTTGATCTACCAAATCGGTACTCATTTTGTTAGTTAAATTATTCCCTATGATTAAGCAAGATTCTACACTTTCACTATCTTCTAATATAGTATCTAAATTCCTATTCGCATCGATTTGCGAGTTCCTATTAGAAATACTCGACTTAGGAGTCCGTGATATACGTGGGTGAAAAATTTTGAAAGTTTAATAGAAACACTTGAGGAAATTAACACAAAGGAAACACAGAGAAAAAAAAAAGGAAATTACACAAAGGATACTAAAATATAGGAAGGCGAGCAACTCTAGTAGATCTAGGTACTTACCAAATCTGCATCTCTCTGTGGTATCGATATTCGGATACTCCTCCGTAGCCGCACACCCGTAGGTTCGAATAGCCCGTTGTCGGTGATCGATTCACTGAATTTACTGGACTATCCTACCGACTGCGCCAATTACGATGGGTGCAACCGGAAGATCCAAAAAAATGCAAATTTATTTTAATAAACTAATTTATTACTGTATTACAAAGTATTGAAATTACGACTAATTATACTAAAGTGTCAATTGGTCGATGTCAGATCCAAAAGTGCCGCTCCACGTTTTTATGTTTCTATGGAAAGGTTCGATTGACGTCAATTGGTCACGTTATGCTGAGCTTGCGTTTCGTGCCCGTAGGTGCCGTGTGCAATGTATATGCAGGTATGCCGATGCAGCGATCTATTAAGGTTGACCATGCGTAACAATGTAGCTGTTTGTATGGAACCAATGATATTCAAATAAACAGATATGTTATGAGCGCGCGCATTTTGAAGACACGAATAGGTCACAATTGTGACCTTTAATCTTTAGTTTATGTCACGCATGGCGAAGAGCGATAGGCTTTGTTGAAAAAAAAAACAAAATAAAATAAATGCCATCGTGTGTATTTGTAATTTATTTATTTATTGATTAAAATAAATATTTTTTAATGTTAGATGAATGAAAAGTGTGTATGTGTGCTGCCGCTATATGCGGCACACTTTTTTCAATTGTTTTGTGAGTGTATAACGTATCTGTTTATTTGAATATCATTGTATGGAACCCTTGATGCGAGAGTCTGTCTCGCACTTGACCGGTTTTTTAACTGGGTAACACAGCAACCTTATATAAAATCGCAATCCCAAATTCGACGCAAACATTGGAACAACTCTGTTGTCTGAGTAATTGTTCCAAGTATGTTTGCAGCCGATAGACACACAAGATTTGTAAACACAAGGATCGCTGCACCTAGCTAGTGTATTTAAGGTAAATTGCTAGTATCTCACGATTGGAAAATTCTAGATTTTTTTGAAATTGTAATCACCAAAATATTCTCTCAAAGTCAATTCACTTATTTCAATTAGGCCATTAAGCGGCACTTTTGAATTTCAATAATTTATAATTAAAAATAATGTATGGAGGAGAACGGACAAGAAACTCACCAATTAATTTAAATCTATCTATATATATAAAAAAATATGTATGTATGTTCATTATAGACTCCGAAACGGCTGGACCGATTTTAATGAAATTGGGCATGGAGATAGTTTGAGACCCTGGGAAAGAAATAGGATACCTTGTATTCTCTTCGGAACACTTATACATTTACAAAACTTTTACGCGGGCGATGCCGTGGGCAGAAGCTAGTTAATTCATATGTGTGAGGACGATTCACCTAGCTAAAGTTATACATCATAACCTGTATAAAGTTTAACAAGCTCTATCAATCTGTCTTAGCAGTATTTTTCTACTATCAATAGCTTTGGAAAAAAAAGCGCCACTAAGCTTCCTAAATTGCTACGTTTCCAAACCCATTTTTAATAATATAAGATCATTCATATAAACTTACAATGAGCCTATTCGAAAGTACGCTATTAGGTCTATTTATGACACCAGAAATTCTCGCATATGATAAATATTACGCGTTTTCCGTTTTTAAACCCTGACGGAAAAAGAGGGGTGTTATAAGTTTGGCGTTTTTACCTGTGTATTTGTATATTTGTTTTTTATCGGAAGTTTTCTTAGCTATGTTCGATGAAAATCGGTTCAGCAGTTTTAAAGTTATGGGCTTTTTCTGTTTGTATCGGGGTGTTTTCGCAAGATCATCATCATATCGGCCGAAAGACGCCTCCCCCAAGCGTCACCATATTGATCGGGCCCGTGCGTCTCGCATCCAGCGAATCCCCGCAACCTTCACCAGGTCATTGATCCGCCTGGTGGGAGGCCTTCTAAAGCAACGTCTTCCGGTTCGCGGTCGCCACTTCAGAATTATTCTGCCCCATCGGCCATCCGTTCTGCGAGCAATGTGCTCTGCCCACTGCCACTTAAGTTTGGAAATTCTTCGGGCTATGTCGGTTACCCTGGTTCTCTTGTAGATCTCTATATTTCTTGTTCGATCACGTAAGGAAAAAAGTAATGCGATTTCGCTAGATATCGTGTCATAATTACGTTGCACATTACACTTGAAGCAAATTGGGAAGGTGAAAAAGCTTGAAAGGAGGGTATCTCATGAATTGTGTGCAGCAAACCGACAAACGCGCATCGACTGCTGCGTTCCATTACTCAACCGGCTCAATAATGAAGGGATTTTAAATCGAATTACCTGTGATGACAAGTGGATCCTGTACAATAATCAGAAACGCTCATCACAGTGGCATAACCCTGGCGAACCAGCCAAATCCTGCCCCAAGCGAAAATATATTAAAAAAAAAAATCCCTTGTGAGTGTTTGGTAGACTAGTGCCGGTGTCGTTCATTACAGCTTTCTTAAATCTGGCCAGACGATTACGACAGATATCTATTATCAGCAACTGCAAACCTAGATGGAAAAATTAGCTGCTAAACAGCCGAGGCTGGTCAATCGCTCTTGGCCACTGCTTCTTCAGGACAAAGCTAGACCACACACTGCATAGCAGACGGCTACCAAATTAGAGGAGTTTCAATTGGAATGTCTAAGACATCCACCGTACTCCTCGAACCTTGCTACAACAGATTACCATTTTATTCGAAATTTGGATAACTTCTTGCTAGGGAAAAATTCAACTCCGATGGGGATGGCGCATTCCAAAGCGCCTACAAAGATTTTATTGATGCCCGTCCGAATGGTTTTTTTAGTAAAGGGATCAATAAACTACAAAAGTGCATAGATAGCAATGGTACATACTGTGATTAAAGTGTCGCGGGTTTTTTAAATTGTTATTACAAGCTTTTTAGGCAAGATATGCTTTTGTATCAGTGTCCGGCAACTGTTAATCCATTTTTCAAGCTTTCTTTACTGTGCAGTGGGGAAGCGTTTTGAATGAGAGTTAAAATTTGTAAATGGTTGTTTTATTTGTAAGGCTTGGATAGATATGCTGCCTACTATATCAAATGTGAAAGTCGTTGTGTTATTGTTATTCGGGCTAGTATCCCCATTTCCACATCCTTTTTGCGTACGGGTGGGATAAATAGATCTACTACTATCTCTCTGAGGATACCTGGGTTTCTGAAGTACATTGCCATGTATCCAGCAATTGCTTATAAGAGAAGATGTTTTGCCGTCCTCCTCCTTGCAGGCTCTGCAGAGTGGGTTGTCAGTAACTCCTGTGACAAAGCGTCTCAAAGGATAATTTCAAAATTATTAAAAATCTGGATAGGTTTTATTTTTGCAATACTAAAACAATGTGCTTTTTTGCTTTCATGAATATTGTATACAGTTTTCTACTCATATTTATTTTATTTTATTATACATCAAAAATGCAAAGGTTTTTTTATTATGTTTCATTTTTCAACGTCGTTATAGGTACATATGTAAATATGTAAATAGGTATTTGAATATAAATATTTTTATGAAAGCGAAACAAAGGCTAGTTTTATTATTTGCACTGTTCATTTGCAATTATTTTGCTTTTTCCCTGAAAAGTATAAGAGCCTCTCTAAACTATGTTTTTTTAACCGATATAAAGATTTAATTAAACAAGTTTAAGAGGCAGGATTCACTAATTGCGTACAAATCTTGTTCAGCCAACGCCTGTCTAAGTCTCTTCTACCAGCCAGTTGTAATTTTTTGTTTGTAGTTGTTGAAATATAAATCTAATTATTATTATTATTTATAGACCATGAATATTGTAATCTGTATTTTTTTTGGTACGGCTATGAAGTTCACTTTTCACTGCGCAGTATCCAACCCCTCACCCCCTTGTCAAAAAGATTTTGCGCTGCGCAGCGACTCCCGAGCCGACATTATGTTTGTTTCTACTTGTACTATAATATCACAATGACATAAAACATATATGCATAACCTCACCCTTTTTCCCTATGCGGGTAGGTGTGAGTATCTCATAATATCGTCATAGTTATTATATTTAAATTTCTGTTTCATTTAGTATGTAATATTTGTTATAATATTTATTAGTCTATTGTTTTAGAAATTATTTATGTATTTTATTAGATAGTTTATTAATATCCGACTTTAATTATTGTTCATTTTTTATTTTATTTTGTACTCCTACCACCTGTTGTGTCCTTTTTAACACAAAGGTTGTCTAGTAGAGAATGCCTTGCTGCATTAAGTCCGCCTATGTATCACCATTGTACATGAAGTTTAAATAAATAATTATCACGCTTATATTCGCCAAAGAAGAAGAGGTGTTTTAACTATATCATATTTTTACAGTAATTATACTTTAACCATTTGTCTATGTGTAACTGTATCCCTACCAAACATAATGGTATTAATAGTAAGTACGTACAGTTGTTGACAGAAGCTTGCACTGACTAGCACAGAGTGATGGTACTGTCAAACACTAAAGTGTTTGTTATTTTATCAAAGATGCACCTAACAAATGTTAAATTGTATTTTTAAAGGTCTGTAGTAGTTTTATTTATTTATGTACACACGAAACACTTAACTGAGAAAATATTAATACAGATAGAAGAGCACAAAGGTACTGCTTATTTCAATAGAAATTTCTTCCAGCAGACTAGCGATAGAAAAGTTGCATGATATATGAAGACTCAGTGAGTAGAAGGAAATAAGGACACTTAAAATAGACTAAGAACTAAACAACTATTTAGTGATTGTAACAAAAATATAATTTTAGTATTTTTCGTAGGGATGATTAAAATGCTGAATTTCATTTGTTAAAATGAAATAGGTGTTACTAAAATAATGAATAACGGTCATGTATTGTAACTTTAATTCTTTCCAAATGTAGCAAAATTTAATTTTTGTAAATCTCATCTAACTTTTTACGTTTTTTTATTTATTTAGTTAGATCAATTCATAGTTTAAATAATTAACTACCTAATTGTGTTTATAAATTAATTAAGATCGACTATAGTATTATTAATTGCTGAGAATTTGCAGTCATTCAACTTCATAAATTACAAAAGACAGTCCCCGAAAACTCCCGCCCTTCACCACTTCGCTCACTTGAGCTGGTAGGAAGAAGTGGCACCACAACTCCTCAGCAACACATCTGTCTGTTAAGTTTGAAGAACTTTAATCTATAGTAATTCATTTAGAAATTCAACACCCAGTAAAAAAAATAAACTACGTACTTAGCCTTGAAGTTGAGTTTTTTTCAAACTCTAGCCTTAAAACCTAACAATCTGTAAAGAATTGACACATTCTTAAGGCGTATATATTCCTTAATGTTAACGCGGTACTGGCCGTGCGCCCACTCGGTGCTAGAATATCATTGTTTGGACAGTTTTGTTTGCAAAATATTTTTTGATTTACATATCCTATGTAGGTTAAGAAGAAATTCTAACCATCAATTTTTCTGTGCGAAAAGATTTTTAAACATCCAAGTCGTTTTGGAGGAATATGCAAAAGAAGCGAAAGAATATCGTTTTCTTAATTATTTTTTTAAAGCAAAAGTATTAATTACACGAAAAAGACATGTTTCACAAATAGTGTACATGAATCAATATTATTTTTATTTTTAAATCCTAGCTGTTACTAAGCAGTAGGCTTTAGGAAGTAACCGTTTTACGGCACTAAAGTGGAGTAAGGACCTTAACTCAAAAATATAGTTAATTCAGAATCTGAGTCATCGTCTCAAGTGTAAATTTTTTATTATTATTTATAGGCATTAAACGACTATAAACGACGATCTTATCGACGGTAAAGAACACTTGCCTAGAAATATCCTATTCACCAACTCAACCAACTATTCAACTGAAACTTTTATTCAGAAATAACTTTACCAAACATGCTAAGGTTAATAGACTTTTATATGAACTAGGTAGTCCTTTTACAATACATAAATAGTTTAAAACCTCAAACCATCCCCTTTGAACGATGATCATATTATTTCCAACGAGCTCCTGCCAATTTCGTAAAAGCCGGCCAAAATAATATTTGGTTCCAATTGGCCATACCAGGATTGGCGAAAACGAATTTCATTGAATTTCCATAGCAATGTGAAGGATGGAGATTTTCGCAGAAGTTTGTTAGGGTCAGAAACTGTGGTTTATTTGTTGGTAAATTATGAAGGGAGATTGATTGGAGAGGTGCGTTCTTCTCCATAACAAGCTACTTTTCCGAATGCACGGTAGAAACAATTTTTATTTCTTGTAAATTTTAATTTTTAATTGTTTGATGATCAAAAGTGCCGCTTATTGGCCTAGTTGAATAAATATATTTGACTTTGACTTTGATTGTCTAGAAAATGATAGTATTTCTCAGTATAGTGAGTGGGGAGAAATAGTTAATATTAATTCAGCACATGATAATAAATAATTATTTAGTGGATTAATAGACAAATCATATTTTGAAACTAAAATAGTTTTGGAGTTGCAGGTTTGCCATGTAATTATTGTTGATGCGTTTTCTATTAAAACTTGATATTGTGTGAAAATAAAGTCATTAATTTGTTGAAGAACTTTGACCTATTATAGTGCATCGGATATAGGTGCCTGGGGATTACTTTTCTTGATTAGATTATCGTATATAAGCCTAACATCACATGAATGTTTTCTGTGTTCTCTTTATTAAACTATGCTCTCTTCGTTTTAAAATTGATTGGAATGAAAGGCATCTAAATCTGCAAGGCTAATATTCTGGTAGAGATGGTTGTTGATCCCACCACCAATTCATTATTGATCTTTAGATTCTAAAGTAGGTACTGAGAAGCCATTTTTTTATCCGTTACCACTACGCTTAAAATAAAAATCTGATTGTTGTATAAAGGTGCAATCAAAACAAGCCTCCTTTTCTTACAAAACAAACTATTAAAAGCCCATATAAACAAACAGTTTAAAACACTCCTCAGTGTAATTTCCCCGCGCTAGTACTCTGTGATGTTTGCTGTTCAAACATCGTGAGGATCGAGTCCCACAATACTCCTTCAGTATAGGTATATATGTAATAGCTCTTCGCTTTTCTGAGCGCCTGGTAGCGCGGGTTTCACTCTAGGAGATGTCTGGTTTGTTTCTAGAGTTCTAGCTTGATAATAGTAACTATTGTTTCCTAATATTCTCAATAAACTATTGGTACGTAATGCTCTTCGCTTTTCTGACCGCCTGGTATCGTGGTTTTTACGCTAGGAGAGGCTGGGTTTGTATCTAGTGTCTAACTTAATATTATAATATTTAGTTTGTTCTATAACTAGTACCGACTTACCCGATACACTACAGGTACGTAATTGCTCTTCGCGTTTTCTAAGCGTCTGATAAAGGCGTTTTCATGCTAGGAGATCTTACTTGTGCTAGGCAATTAGTATCAAGCAGACAATTGTTTTTTACTAAGCATATGTATTGATTTGTTCTGTACATCCTTGGTCCTGGAATAATTATAAATTCAAGAAAATAACCAGCCACCTACTTCTAAAGTACCTACTTATTACCTGCAGAATAGCAGACATGAGTCAGAGACAGAGACAACCAGCCTTTGTCTTACCATAATCATGGACAAGAAATAGCCGTTTATTCTACGTCGAAAATAGTGTGAAGTTTTTTCTGTATTTTCTGCTCTTTTCATAATTCCAATCTTACCACTGCATCTCCAAAAAATAAAGCAACAATCTTTCACTTCATTTCAGAGTTCCGCAAAAATTTCCGAAATAAAAGGATGATGTTACTATAACGATATTCAAATCCGGAACCCAATACCTGTGCCGTACCGGGGGATGATCCGTCAAGTGCCGTCACACATTTGATTTATCCTTGTTTGCTAGCGCCTTCTTCATATATTGAGTTTTCTTCACTAAAAATATAAAGCAATTTTGCTTGAGACTGTTCTTGTGATCTTGTGTAAGTGTGTCACGAGGTGGAAGTGAAGAATGGCTCAGTTAAGCACTTGATTGGCTCAAACGAAACAAAATAATTACCGACAACAGTATGTTACGAACGACTTTTTCCAAGCAGCTTTGGTCCCGTGGCCTATACAAAAAAACCGAGATGTTTTCGGGCTAAAAAGTGTACTATGTCACTCAGCATTTATGTAGCTTTCTATCAAAGAGATAATCTTTTTAATCAAAAAAAAACCTTAAAAAAATATCCTTTACTAATAATATAACAACGTACAAATAAATAAGCAATCTTTCTTGAAAAAGTATTTGAGGAATATGAGAATATGTGGCAGAATATGCCAACCACATATTCTCATATTTCTGAAATACTTTTTACTTATTTTTCAATATTGTGTGAAAGTCACGTCTCAAGTTCTATACGGAATCTTGGTACACAGGTAAAACATTTATTTATTTATGTAAATACTTAAAAGATAAAGTACATAATTAAAAAGATAGAAGAGCACAAAGGTGTTGCTTATGAACAAAGGATACTTTTTTCGACATTCAGGCGGCGGAAACCGCTGCTCTAGTAAAAAAAAATAACAAAAATAAACTGCACTTTAAATGCCTCCACCCAAAAATACTCAAACGTGACTTGCTCCCCAAAAAAAAGCAAATAACGTGTAAGTTAAAAAGCATACTTTTGTAAAACACAAGACCTTTACGTAATAAATACAGGGTGAATATTATTCCCCTTATTTGTATGCTAATGCCGTTTTATCGCGACGCAAAATTCACGTCACCTCGCTAGGAGCGTTTAGTGATAATTTTGTTTAATTTAAAATGTTATTATTGTTGCTAGGAGGGAATTACGTGTATAATTTGGTGTTTGCCGTGTGTTGTTCTCATTAAAATATGTAGAACACACTCTCTTTCCTATCACATTTGACTTGAATGTAAGAAAAACTCCGTATCAAAACATCCTATGAGCAGAACGTTCTATTTGTGGGGTATTTAGCTAACAGCTAGTTTTTCAGGAAAAATCGTCTTGCGAATAGAGCGTTCTGCTTATAGGTCGTTTTGCGAATAGCACGTTCTGCTCATAGGACGTTTTGCGAATAGGAGGTTTTTATACGGAGTCGTAAAAATTGCATGTATAAATTTAGCCTATAAAAGTCCTAGTCGGCCTCCTCTCGGTGATGGGAGGGCCTCCTCTTGGGAGGTGATCTTCTCTACCTCTCTCTCTCTATAAATATTTTACTTATTAACGAGCTTGAGGTCTACCTCTATTTCTTTTTCTTGTTTAGATTCCTTAATAATTTGAATTCTTGAATTTTTCGTACTGAATACCCTCCGAGTTTTATTCTCATAGTTGATTCATAAAGTCATTCGTCAAATACAGAGTTACACTAAGAGCCCAAAAAGGGTGAGAAACAGATAATATAAGCAACTTCATCATTCATCTTTTCAGCAGAAAGCCGTCCACTGCCGGATATATATTAATCTACCTCCTATTTCGCCTCCTATTGGCGTCTCCCAAGAGTTTGCACATCAACCGTTCTCATGCGTCTCGTATCCAGCAGATCTCGCGGCCTACACCAGGTCACCGGGATACCTTTTTCATGCTTGCTTTCGTATGTGCTTCCAGCAACTAGTTATTTAGTTTTCGAGTACTTCCTGGCATCCGATTAAACTGAAACTTGGCATAGTTATGTAACGTTGGAAACATTGAAATAGATTGTACTATGGAGCTGGTCTCATGATGTATCCGTCTCATAGCAACTCCTCTATCAGAAAAGATAACACCATTCTATTGGGCTCATTGGATATGTATTGACAGATATAACATTTCTTATTTTTCCGTCCTTTATAAGCTTGTTTTCCAAATATATGTATTTGTAATTATTCAAGCTATCTCCTCTAGTTGATCAGATAATAAATTCTCAGGACTTTCTTACCACTAAATTGTTTTGTACTGCTAGCAACAAAAGCCCAAAAATATTCTGCAAAAAAAATCTTCGAAATGTACACGCTCCTAATCTACGTGGTAATTAAAACAATAACTCGCAAATTGTATTCCCTATAGACCCTCTTATTTAGCTATAAACGTGGTTTTTAATCTTTTTCCCTCTGTTTATTAACCCCTTTGTGGGATTAAGTGGTTCATAACTAGGCTTTTTTTGGTTTTTCTTGTAAACGATTTGAGGTTAATGTTTTACTTTTAAGGATTAAGGGTTATGTTTAGTAACTGTTAAAAAGATATGTTAATTAAGCAGCGCTCACGACGATTCCAATAAGCCCAAACAGGTCACATTGTTTTATGTCGGCGTTCCTTGAGTGCCTACCTTTCAGCTTCATCATCAGATCAATTCGATGGTACCATTTTCTTAAGTACCAATTATTTATAAGTATTTAATTCATCAAGGTCGGTTAACTATTCGAAATATCTTATACCCGTGTCATAATTATCACTAAGGAGTTCTAGTGACCGTCTATTGTCTTCTTCATTAGTTCCACTTCACCAAATGATACTTTCTGAGTGCAAATGATTACATTGTTCTTGAAAATACCAAAGTCTCTACACGTTTGCCTTGTTTGTGGAGTTCCCTCGATTTCTCCAGGATCGTAATTACGAGTAATGCGTAAAAAATCTGGACGGAGGAACCCCGAAAGTCGGTGGACTACGGAATACTACTTAATGTACGATCGAATCTAAAAGTCTTTAAACTATTATACTTACGGCTTGTGTAATATTATCTGAAGTGCTCTAATTTTAATATATATATATATAGTGTTATACTGTGTATAATTTGCCAGCCTTCATACCTACCGTTTACCTGCGCATATACGGCGTGTAACGCCACAGTCCGATCCCCGACGCTCCTTACTGCCTACCTACCACACTTGGTGTATGAGCTGTAGCAGACAGGTCTTCAGACTCGCGCGGCCACAGCGCGCCCGTTTCAGCACGCGCAGATTCCTGCTGTCTACTCATCCACCTACCTGCCTATCCGATTGCCTGCCCTTCAGTGGCGGTAGCTTCATATAAGCCCAAAAGCCCGGCTTGCCTTACTAAAATGCTCGATAGAGAATATCAAACCTGAACTATTTAAAAGTTCGCGCGCTTAATTCTTATCAAAATAACACAAAGTATCTACCTATGCCACACTACTTCACATAGCGATTGGTCGCGCGCAGAGTTTCGCATTTGCAGTTGTAGCATCTACATATAGCTATCTCGCTTACACGCACCGGCTTTTACCGGGCTTTCAAATACTATATCTGTCTCTTTCGCACTTATAGCGATGTGCCGTATAACGAGTTAGAAACTTGTGCGTCTTTGTAGACGTTCAGTTTGAAGATTTAAGCAGGGCTTGCGTGTGAAGTTGCACGCGTATGCGTGACCTTGTCACCTTGCCAACTCTGCAGTGTTGCCGTTTTAGCGACGTTGTGAGATCTTGGAGATTTTTAACGAGTTTGGTGACTTTTTTAAGATTAAGCAAAAATAAAAACTAGCGACTTTTGAAAATAACGAATATAAATATTCAAGCAATATCTTAAAAATAAAAAAATTGCGACATCAAGCTAGATTTTTCATATAACTGGCGACTTTTTTTGCCAAATGACAACACTGCAACGACCCGAGTGCAACTCACTTCAGTTTATATCTCTTAGTACACGGTTACCAACTTAGGGATTTTGTCCCTAAATTTAGGGACTAGAAGTGTTAAAAGGGAAATTTTTGGGGACTGGAATATTTTGGGGATTTTTTTAGGGATTTCGTTGTTCGAAATCCCTAAAAAAAAACTTACCAAATCGAAAACAAAGCGTGTGTTTTCTGTTTTGTGCGTAGAAAGGAACGCACGATATGTAATTCATATCCCCTAAAAAGGTACATAGTATCATGATGGTACGATTTTCCTTATAAATCGGGATTATGGATCGTGAGTAAAACTTAATCATACTGTGGACACGATCAAGAACTTCATCGTACATATGTTGACTTCAAAAATGAGACGTCAAATGAAAGGAGCAACAGGATGATGATGTGGTTCTAGAAATAATTAACAAGTTTGCATAGTTGTATTTTTCAATTTTTTTTATCAACTTAATATGTAACGTTATATTTACCTACGAAATAATTTAGGTACTAAATAAGTATGTAGGTATAACACATATAAAATTCTATTTAGGGATTTTTAGGGAAATTCGGAAAAAAATTGGGGAATATTTTTGTTTATGGTTGGTAACACTGTCTTAGTAGTCTGTGCCATTGTCATTGTCAGTTTCATTTGCTTGAGTGGGAAAAGTTTTGTTATTTTTTTTTTGTGTTTTCTTAGATTTTCTCAGTGATACAATTGTTTTGGTGACTTACCTACAACAATGGAGGTAATTGTACCTTGTGAGGATTTAAAATGCGTTCAAGTTTTGATTGGCGAAGATAAGGTAAAATCTTTAAACTTTGCTCAGAAAAAACAGTTAATTTCTTCATTAAAACCGACGCCTAATCTGTCTATTTCTCAGACTAGTAAATCGCATAAAGGAAAATTTAATAGATCAGTGTATAAAACTAGTTGGATTGTTGGCTGTTCGCACACTAATAAGTTGTATTGCTGGTGTTGCATATTTTTTTCGAATGAAGATTCCGTTTGGAATACATCTGGTTATAATGATTTAAATAACATATCTGGCGCCATTAAGAGGCACGCAAATTCCCATAAACACCTGTGTGCAATGGTTTCTTTCGGAAATTTTGGTAAACAACGAATTGAGACATCTATATCACGCCAGATATCTGAGGAAATTTCAAAATATAACACGCGCGTTGATAACAACCGTAGTGTATTTCAAAGATTAGTCGATATTGTTTGTCATTTAGCACAACAAGAACTTCCTTTAAGAGGTCATGATGAGTCCAAAACTTCATTAAATAAAGGCAATTTTTTAGAACTGGTCTCGTTAATTTCAAAATACGATGTCGTTTTAGAAAAGCATATGCAGCATCAGGAAAGTGACAAACCGGGGCCGAGTTATTTATCTAACAAAATTCAAAACGATATTATTCATTCCGTAGCCGATGTGATGCAAACTTGCATCGATTACGAAGTTAGGCATACAAAATTTGTTTCAATTATTATTGACGAAACCCCCGATGTTAGTCATAGAGAACAACTGTGCTTGATTCTGAGATATTATTATAAAAATGAAATTCATGACCGTTTTTTGGGCTTTCTTAATGTTTCGGAAAGTCGCACAGCAGACTCACTCTCTAATATTATTTTAGAATTATTGAATAGACATGATTGCATCGCAAAATTAGTAGCGCAAAGCTATGACGGTGCTAGTGTAATGTCTGGTGTAAGAAATGGAGTGCAACAAAAAGTTAAAGATCAACTACAAAATCAGCATGTGTAGGTCTTACGTTTGATATCGCATTTTTTTGTGAAATCAGCTCGCAATGAAATCAGAAGCGGTCTCACTTACAATATAAGGAGAAAATTCAATAGGGTAGTTAACAAAAAATATATATTTAGTCAGTCAGTTAGATAACCTAAAAATATTGGACACGTATTTCTCTTTTGGCACGTAAATAAAAAAATACGACGATACAGTGCGTTGAAATATCGTGTGACGTCACGGTGTAATACACTTTATACTGACAAAGTGACGTCACAAGCCCCCCACTCCTGAACTTTGATGCGCTTTATCTTTGTCTATTTGTATTCATTTGATAAAGCAAAAAATCATCATCATATCAGCCGAAAGACGTCTACTGCTGGACATAGGCCTCCCCCAAGCGTCACCACATTGACAAGTCCCGTGCGTCCTGCAACCAGCGGATCCCCGCAACCATCATCAGGTCATGGGTCCACCTAGAGGGAGGCCTTCCAACGCAACGTCTTCCGGTACGCGGTCGCCACTCCAGAACTTTTCTGCCCATCGGCCATCCGTTCTGCGAGCAATGTGCCCTGCCCACTGCCATTTAAGTTTGGCAATTCTTCAGGCTATGTCGGTAACACTAGTTCTCTTACGGATGTCTATATTTCTGATTCGATCACGCAAGGAAACGCCGAGCATAGCCATCTCCATTGCCCTTTGAGTGACTGTAAGCTT
This sequence comes from Orthosia cruda, assembly GCA_964057195.1. Lineage (NCBI taxonomy): Eukaryota > Metazoa > Arthropoda > Insecta > Lepidoptera > Noctuidae > Orthosia > Orthosia cruda. The sequence goes on from OZ059839.1 coordinate 29,014,954, forward strand.
TTTGATGAGGCCCATTGTAAGCGACCACGTCTCAGAGCCATATTATGTCGTCACTGTCATTGGTCATAGACACACAAGTAAAAAATACGGTTCCAATATTATTTGATAATCTCACTGACGGAATAAATAGAATTATCATTTTTCTAACCAGGCGACATCCCTATACTGATGGTATAGTGTGCTTGTTAACCCAATGATTTTGACACTAAATACCTTTGCAGTTGTTTGACCTTTTAATCTCGAATTCTTTATAATGATCACCCAAATATCTTCTTATGTGCCCTTGTATTCGACGTGACAAGAGTGTCCATCAAATATAAAATCGCTTATTTAGTGCCCCAGCGCCACGCGTGTAAAACAATCATTCGCGAAATAAAATTATCGCACCACAAGCTACGATGTTTCCCTGCCCCCTACGAGCTGCTAATGTGAACATTTTATACAAAACTCTGTACGTTGTAAAGTACAGACGGTATACACACCGGCTTATTTAATTGTACCTATGGGGTACGAAGACTCCTGCACTTAACTGTCTTTAACATGATGGTACGTATACTGAAAAAGAAATAAAATAAAAAAATGGTTCAAGACAATTCCATGACTAAGATGCAACGTCGAAATAAGATCAAACGACGCAAAGCAAAAAAAATCCTTAATGAAATTTTAGGGCAATTTCCATTTTGTAACATCAAAAGAATATTATAAAATATTGCACGTATAAAATCATGAAACCTACCATGTGTTGACATTTATAATTAAGTACATAAGAGAACGTTGGGGGTCGGTCGATGGGCGAGGGAATCCCCTTTTTGGCATAACATTTTCGCATAACTTTTATTAGCATAATAATACCTTGGCATAATGCAAAGGCAATCATAACTATCATTTGGTCTAATTTGTTTTAGCATAATTTGGAGTAGCATAATTTTTTAAGGCATAGTATTTATTCGTCATTATAATTTTATGTTGAATTTTAGATTAGGTGAGGTTTTTTCATACCAAAAAACATTATGTGCAAATATCATTAGGCGTTTATAAAATTATGCTTCATTATTATTATGCCAACAGTATTTATTGCAATATACATTATGACACAACATTTATGCCTAATAATATTATGCGTAATGATCATGAATTTCGTTATGCCAATGTAAATTATGGCAATATGTTTTATGTTTATCATTAGTAAACCGATGGGCGACACTTGGAGAAGCGCCATGGCTTCTTTAAAATTTAAATAGTAAATTACATAATATTCATATTTTTATCAGATTGTGTTTATTTAATTTACATTCATAAATACCTATCCAACAAGAAAACTTTAGTACTGTGCAACGATCACTTATCATTGGATTCGTTCAAGAGTTGTAACCATCGAGCTAAGAGATGGCGTTAGCAGTCGCGTTTTGATGAAGTTATCTGCGACGTGATTGGTCGCGAATGCCATGTGAAAATGGACAAATCCTATAATCCTATGTACAAGAGACATTATAAACTATTCTGTTGCTCTTATTGATAGCGCGGCCGTGCCTTGTGAGTTTAATTTAGTGGGCATTGCTGGAGGTTGTGAACTTTTTCTGCTACGCGTCATTTGGACTGTTCGCCGGCGATTTCACCAACTCCTGAGTCCTGCTCATCCTCGTGGTCTTCTCTCGAGCAGTATTGGGAGCGACACTGGTTCGATGACAAGGTGAGTGAGCGCATTTAATACTGCACTATGGAAATACTGATGTTTCTTGTTGGATACCTATAGGTTCACAGGTAGGGGTAGCCATTTTATAGGCATTTCCAAAATTTTATTTAGTACGCAAGTACAAAAAAGGTGTTGGCTATTTACACGCCACACCAACACTTGAGGGAGGCGTATGTTCAGCAATGGATGGCTTTCAGTTGAAATAATGATGATGATTAATTTTTGAATTCTAAAATAAACATAACATATCATCACACCTGCATTCCCCGACGGATTTACTTAGCTGAGTAGTACAGCCACATTTCGATAGATAATTTAAATCCCATCAATCTGCCTAGCCTTTTCCCAACTATTTTGGGGTCGGCTTCCAGTCTAACCGGATTCAGCTGAGTACCAGTGTTTTACATGGAGATATCTGACCTCCACAACCCAGTAACTGGGTAACACACGATACCCCTTGGCTAGACTGGTGTCAGATCTCAAGCGTCTGACTACTTGTAACGACTGTCAAAGATATTCATATGACAGCCGGGACCAACGGCTTAACGTGCTTTCCGAGGCACGGAGAAAACTCGGTATGTTGAAATGGTAACCCATCCACGGACCGACCTCGTCAAGCGTTGCTTAACCTTGAAGATTGACCCGTGCGGCTGTTATTATTTAGCCACGAGCTCCTCCATAAATCCCATATATATATAATATGGACCAAGTGATTACTCAGTGAACTATGTATAATGCCCGGGCATTATGAATCTAGTCAAGTCAAATCGGGCAATGTGAACTGTGTGCAACTGATTTAAACCTCTATATTTATCACATTGTCTGGTGATCATGAATATTGCTATGTTACTGTTGGGTAACTCAATAATTATGGTCAATGAATTAGTCCAAGAGCAAGCAAGCATCATCTCCTTAATGTTGGGTTACTTTAGATCCTGCCATATTTTTTTTTTGCATGGAGAAATGATCATGCATACTGCACTACCACGGGGAGTAGTGCAGTTATGTGGGACTCTAACCCACTAAAACTCCAAGGTGTCCTCCTGTGCCGCTTATGGCGGGAACACGGGCACGCGTTAGCACTCACCGCGAACCCGCCGCGGCTGTCCATCACTGTACTCTCCTCGGGGGAGTACCCCCATCACGGGTGCACCAGAACACACTGTACGCCGTGACCACCCCAGGGACCAAATCAGCACATGGGTGCCAGACGATCCCTTGTATGGTCCCTCTGTGATGGGTCAAGGTCAATGGCCCCGCCACCTACCATTTTGCGGCCGCAGGGGATAGGGAGAGCGGCTTACGCTATACCGACACTTCTCCTCCCCTGCGGCCCCACCGCGTCTGCCATCAGACGGTGGCGACCGCGGAAGGTAGGGAGTGCGGCGCACCGCAATACCGGCACTCCTCTCCCGCCGCGGTCTCCAACCCTCAGCTGCGATATCGTATGGGACCTGGGACGCTCTATAAGATATCGCGGCCCGCCTCAGTTTCGATGTCGCCTGTTACCAAGCGGCACCGTCACCTACTAGTTGGCCGCTACGTCGTCGGCTTAATCGGCAAAAGCCCTGACGAGCGGCCCCTCCTTAGTTTCCTCTTCACGGTTACTGAGCCACCCCGCCTTGACAATGCGGGAACCCACCGAGGGGGACTTTAGACCCTGCCTGAGAAATATATTTTAATCGTACTATCCTATTCTATGGGCAACGATGGGCATTATTCAGAAAGCCCGGTCAATGTAATTATTTCAATAGTTTTTTTATCATTTTGACTAATCATATTGGGTATTTTCAAATTGCCCGGCCATTATTAATAATGCCGTATTAATCAATTGGTCCATAAAATATACAAAGCCTAAACTCCAGATTATTACTGAGAAATTCCAGATAGAAAAATGGCAATAGTTATTCAACAAGATTTCCTCTATCCAACACTGAAATCAAAACCCCACATCATAACCCGACTGTACTTTAAACCGTAACATCCTACAACAATTTCACAGTAATCCATCTGCGGCGGTACATTCACGCTCACAAGTGCTTCTACTTGAAAATTCCATTTCGTAGCGTCTTTGTCCGTACCACTCTCGCCGACTGTCCGATTGTGCGATACCCTGCCGGATTACATGAATAATGCCGTACGCGTACTTTCTGTATTCAGAAATATTAAAAGCTAAGGAGGTTAAGGAAAATGAGTTACGATTATTTGAATATAGAACGTTTAATGGTAGATCCGAAAAAAATGAAGAACGGTGAAGTTGATTATCATTCATCTGGAAGTGAATGCGGCAGAGGATCACCGTTTATGCGAATTGAATACTGAATAAATGATTTCATCTTTTTCATGTTGGTATCGTAACAGGCGATTAGGGAACATCAGAAAGATGAGTTAAAGGAATCTGTGCTGTTTTTAACAGAAAATCGATTTCATTATGCGCGAGTGCGGTTTCATTGGCAATTGGGTCGTGGGGATTTTGGCACCGGGACCGCGGTCCCGGATTCCACCTTTAGATACAATATTATTTTTGAGTAGTATTGTGGGACCACAAGAAAAAACACTTAAAATACAGTTAAATAAAAAAATACAGTGATCAACAATTGCATGAATTATCAGTACCGGTACAAAATATTATTTAGTTGCACTTATCAAAGGATAGTTGTAGCTATTAAATAAAATAACAATATATCAATCATATCGACGCTAGAAAGGCATATTGTGTTAACGACCATTACATAAACTGTTAAAAAAACTGATTTGAAGTTCAACGTTTCACAAAAAAAAACTTAGTAAATTAACTACTGGAGTATTCTTGTTGCAACTCAGAATAATAATTATTTAATATATTTATTATTTAATGACTATGTCAAAAAAAAAATGATAACCTTTTTGATATATTTTAAGGAGATAATACAAGTTTGTGAAAAATATTGGTTAGGTAAAATTGATTTAAGTCACAATTCCAACATTAGAGGTGCTGTAAAAAACGTTTTAACGACCGGTTAGCTGCAAACAACCTGCAACTATAGTAACTTAAGGTCCATTCGGTTAACTTTAATATTTCAATAAAATGTTTTAACAGGCCACGTTAATCAACCGAGGAAAACCAAAACATCTGATCTTACTCATTTAACTTAGTTCCGTCTAAGATCAAGGTATTATATCCCAATATTATTATATTTTTCAGCGATAGATAAAACATAAAATAGGTACAAAATAAGGAAGTAGCAAAATTGTAACAGCAAACTGCACAAAGCTATGCAAATAGCTACAAAATCATAATACAACTTGTTTATAATTTAAAAAAAACCACATCGACTTTGAGATCAGTATGTCACATGAAAATTCAATCTTTTGTTACAATCGAACATTAAAATGTTTATAATTATAACTCATTAGATCAAATATAATGCTTATAGTATACTCTACTACTCGATAATGTAATGAAAAGTAAAACCATTTAAAAAAATACTCGTATAAATTAAAAAATAACATCCTGTGTTCAATTGGGAAACGGATAGGGAAAAAAACACGAAATATGAAAATAATTCGAATAACTAACAATTTTGGTGAAATACCTAACTTATACAATTTAAAAAAATATATGGTTATTCACACACAATATTTATTTAAAACCTTATTGAATATGGTAAATATCCCGTTTTGTATTTACTATTTTCCTGCCTTCAATCGTTGACGTCATCTACATCAGTGTCTGCAACAATTCTTTAGCGTTGCAAGTTTGCAAATTAAGATACTCCTCATGATGCCATGATAGTTATGATTTTACAAAGCTTTACCAAATCAGCATCTACAGCAATAAGTCGAGCAAACAAAGGCACAACCGTACCATCCTTTTCTCGAAACCATTCAGGACATTTTCGATACCCTGTAACTTCGTTGTGGATAAAGCTAGAAGCCTGAATTTTCAGTGACCTAGAGAACATAATATAACTAGTATAAACCCTTACATTCAATATGAACTTGTAGATTAGGAATTATTGCAAGTCAAAATTCCTTAATTTCGTCACTGACTGACTGACTCACTCAATCATAAAAAATGAAAGATACTTCTAGTGGACTCAAAAGCTTCAAATTGTTAACACAATTAGTGTTTAGCCAATAAAGCAAGGAAAAACTAAAACAACCCGCGATTTCCGTCCCGTTTCCTAGATATACAAACTGCCGCCCCCGGCGGGTTCCCGTATTGTCGAGGCGGGGGGGCTCAGTAAACCTGGCTTGGTCAACCACGGTGAAGCGAAGAAGAACCCAAAGAGGGGCCGCTCGTCAGGGCTTTGCCGATAAGCCGACGACATAGCCAATATGTAGTTTGCTGTGTTGCCGGGACGACATCGCAACTGAGGCGGGCCGCGATATCCCGCTCCCAAAACCATACGATATCGTGGCTGAAGGTTGAAGGCCGCGGCGGGACAGGAGTGCCGGTATTGCGGTGCGCCGCTCGCCCTATCTTCCGTGGCCTAGATGGTGTCACCACTGTCTGATGGCGGACGCGGTGGGACCGCAGGGGAGGAGGAATGTTGTTATAGAGTCGGCCGCTCTCCCTATCTCCTGCGGCCGAAAAATGGTAGGTGGCGGGGCCATTGAACTTGACCCGTCACAAGGGGACCAAGGATGCAATACACGGGATCGTCTGGCACCTGCGTTGGTTTGGTCCCTGGGGAGGTCACGGCACACAGTGTGTTCTGGTGCGCCGATGATCAGGGGTACGTCCCAGAGACGGTCCGGTGACGGACAGACGCGGCGGGTTCGTGGTGAGTGCTAACGCGTGCCCGTGTTCCCGCCATAAGCGGCATAAGAGGACACCGTGGAGTTTTAGTGGGTTGGAGTCCCATATAGCTGCGCTTTCTTCCTATGGTAGCGCAGTATACATGAGCATTTAACCACGCTAAAAAAACAGATATAAAACTGCATAAGTAACTTTGTTATCCTATATAAATAGTCACCCATAGGATTACAAACAACAGACAAACTTTTACAGTTAATACAAATTTTCGTCACCTACACTGCTTATCTATGTAGATAGGTAAATAGTGAATTAATAAAGGTAGGTACAGTTAGTCAAAGATGATGCCTGCTTTAGTATACCTTATACCTATACTATATTTATGAGTCAGCGCAATATGTCGAAGGCAAGTAAGACTAAATTTAGTTAGCTTAGGTAAGTATTTGAATTTCATAAACAGTTTGTAAAATTATTCATCACCTGTGCTACCTACATTAACAATATGGATGGACTAGGTATCTATAGTGTAGGTAACAACCTAATAGAACATGGACCGTAAAAGACGCACCGGAACTAATACCCAAAAAGAAATAAAGGAGAACTAAGTACAAAAAAAAATTGTGATCCCACAAAAAAATGTAAAAAACACAAGTCTCGCGGCGCAGTTCTTCCACCGCAAAAAGTAGTGAGATTGAATGTAAAATCTAATCGGATAACTTATCCAGTAGGTAGGTACCTTATTAATTAGGCTACAAACAAGCGAATGAATTATAAAATATCATCTAAATCCTTTTTCTTAAATTTACAAGGCAAGTTCTAAATTGGTTCACTGCTAATAATTTAGTTTTGAATGCTAAAAAAACTAAGTGTGTAAAATTTGTCTTGCCGAATGTCAAAAGTTATGATTGTGACATTATATTAAACAATGAGAAGCTAGAATTCGTCGACAAAACGGTTTTCCTGGGTATCACGCTAGACTCAAGGTTACAATGGGGTCCTCATTTAATATCACTTGCGGGGCGGTTAAGTTCGGTGGCTTATGCTGTTAGAAAAATTCGTCAATTTACTGATGTAGATACCGCGAGGCTGGTCTATTTTAGTTACTTTCATAGTATAATGTCTTACGGCATATTACTATGGGGAAGGGCTGCAGACATTCAGTCAATTTTTGTTCTACAAAAACGAGCCATCAGAGCGATATACAATCTTCGCCGGCGCGATTCTCTAAGGGAACTGTTTAAGGACATTAACATCATGACGGTACCGTGTCAATATATTTACGAAAACATTATGTACGTTAGAAAGAATTTACATCTTTTTAGTAAAAACAGCGATAGATATAGTTATGTTACTAGAAATAGGGACCAATTAATTCAACCAGGTTTCAGGCTGGCTAAAGTAGCGTCATCTTTTATGGGGTACTGTATAAAATTTTACAATAAAATACCGCCACACATTCTAGAATTGAATGAGACGAAATTTAAAACTTGTATAAAACGCACACTATGTAGGCAGGCATATTATAGGTTGGGGGATTACATCGCTGATAAAAATGCTTGGCCCAACGCTATTCCAGCTCCACACCCACTAGGCCACAAAAACAAGTGATAAGCAGAAAAGTTATGAAGTATTGTTGGACCTGCTGAAGACTGTACGAATAATTTTTTTTTTTTTTTTTTTTTTTTTTTTTTTTTTTAAAAAAACGTTGCCCCACACATTAGGAATTTCTTCCTGTGACGTGGGTGCGTTTACAAACATATAAACTCACATACACAAACACCCAGAGCCGGAACAACTATCTGTAGGTCATACAAATATTTATACCGTGCGGGAATCGAACCCGCGACACGCAGCGCAGCAGTCAATCGCTCAACCACTGCGCCAACCGTGCGCCCAAAAATTATAATGTATATTTGTGTTGTATAAACTCAATTTATTTTTTGGATTATATAACTGCACAGCACATATGTGAGTACTATGTACCAATTGTAAATCTACCATTTACTGTAACTATGTGTCGTTCGTTGACTTTAGTGTGCCCTGGCAGTTGAGTGTGTCATGCTCTCTCTAATGTCTCTCTGATGGTGGCACATGTGTTGGATCATTCGGTTCCCTTCATAATGGTTGAGCTGAGTGGTGCCGATTCATGTGTCATGTTCGTGAACGGGCGCCATCAGTTGGGATTGGTCATATCTTAGCTGCCTCCGCCTGTTTTTAATTACCTATTTATTGTATTTTTTATTGTTTGTTTTACTCTAGACGCTTTTACGTGCGTTTTTTTTTACATCGTTCTCACATATATGTATTTTTCCTACAAGATTATTGTAACCAAATACTTGTAAAACACATTTCTTTTTTTAAAGAGTAAGTGTGGAGTTTCTTGTCCGTTCTTCTCCATAACAAGCTACATTTCCGAATGGACGGTAGAATCAATTATTATTACATTTAATTTTTATTTTTGACGTTCGAAAGTGCCGCTTAATGGCTTAATTGAATAAAGAAATTTTGATTTTGATTTTACCTATTCTGTTTTTACTAATTTTGCCAATAAGTTTGTTGTTCAATATTTTGCCATGATAAATTAATATTTTACACGCCTAAGTGGACACAATTTTTCAGTAGAAGGAGCGGGAAATTCGTACATGACCACCCTCATCGTGGTTGACTGAAGTGCCCACGCAACGCTCAGACCTTATATGCAGTGGTTCGCGCGCAAAAAATGCGCTCTTTGAATACAGCTTATCCACCACTTTTTCACCGAAAATGTGATTTTTAAGTAGGCTTAACTCACTAACACAAACAACTTTGCTTAAATAAAAGTAGCTTAATTGCTAACGATACTTCAAAATCGTTTCAGGTAAAAATGTATGATCAACCAACTTGATATAACACATTGATGATAAAATATTTTGGGCTTAACATCCAAGTGATTGTAATTAGCAGAAACGTAAAGTGTTTTAACGGACAATAAACAAAAAAATATACACAAATAAATTGTTTTATTGCCAATATTAGTTAAAGTGGTCAACTAGTAAAAAGATTTATTGTTAAATAAAAACAAAAATTTGATTAGGTAAAATGTTTTAACATCAAATCTTTATTTAGGCAAAAAAAGCAAAGTGAATTTTGGCCAACTGTCTAACGTTAAGTACGGTTTATGAAACAAATTACGGAAGTGGTTGGATTTAAAACAAAATTCAATACGAAAATGACTGAAATCACCGTTGTATTAACGCCCACAAAAGTGTTACGATTTAACTGTAACCTAGACCATTCGAAAAAGAAAAATCTGCCTATTCAAACGATATAAACAACTCAATTTTGACCAAAATGGTCGTTCATACAATTTGCCTTTCCAGAGTAGAATATGTAAGAGAAGAGAGAAATAGAAGTATGAAGAAAATAAGAAAGTATCTCTCTCCCACACATCTTTTGCGCATTCGCATCTTTATTTGGCGTCGGGTTGCTCTTTGACCAATCACACCACTTTGAAAAATTCAACGGGTTTTAATAACGGAAATGTTTATGTAAATGTGCAATTTTTAAATAACCACGTAAAAAAATATTTAAAGCAAAAATTAAATATACAGCAATTTTTTTTTCTTCTGTTTTTCTAATTTTTTTTTGTGATGAGTATTTCTTATTTTTTTTCTGGTTTAATTCTAATAGAAGACTGCAATTTTTTTAAGAAAAGGAATATTTTACCGGTTTATAAAAATAGTTGATATATTTTTGACTGACCGTACTTTCCCAAGACATAACTTCGTTTATTTTAATTGTGTCCCCAAAATAATACTCAAAAATAATATTGTATCTATAGGTGGAAACTGGTAACGCGGTCCCGGTCCCGAAAACCCCACGACCTAGCTATTTTTTGTTCGTTACTCTCCATTTGCTTTTGAAATAATAAAACCTTAGTGCTTCTTCGTACCCATAGAGCAACACGGACCACCGGCGGACCGGAGTTCGCACCTAACTTTTACTAAAGAGGATATTAGATTTATGCTGACAAAAGAAAAATGCGCTTCCAATATTTTTTGGTATTGAGGGACCAATTAAATAGACATTTCTGAATAATACCTTATTCTCGGTTCTTCAAGCAGAAAACAAAAAAAAAACGGCGAATATATCACGTTTGTTGTATGGGAGCCCCACTTCTATATTTATTTTATTTGTTGTTAAGATTACCCTAGTCAACGGCACGAACTATTTTGTGCGCGGAATTAAAATGCATGCTGTCTCATCCGACAACACGTGCGAAAGAGATTGATGCTATGATGAGCAGTAAGAAGCTAGTTCTCGTACGAATTAGCACTTTTGCAAATTTGTAGCGAAATGGATGATGATTTAGGACGAAAACGAGCGCGCGAAATTTTATGAACGGTCTGTTTGGGAGTCTAAATATCATGAAAAAACTACTAAATGTATATTTTCAAAATAAAATTATTTGCATTGTTGAATTACTAATCTATCTGTATGGAGGCCGTTTTGCAATTTTCCTTCTTCTTATGGTATTTATTTCCGCACAAAGATGCGTTAAAATTAGTGTTGAAATATGGAACAATCGACGCTCATAACTATCAAATATTGTATTTTAATACTTTTCTGTTTCCTTACAGGGCTAAATAATGATGAGACAAATTGATATCATTTTTTATTTTGTCGTCAAACAGTGGAGTAATCGCCAGACTACGTTTGTATGGAAGAATTTTCGAATAGTGTAACCTTAAAGCGGCACAGAAATACATCATCTGTGAAAATTTCAACTGTCTAGCTATCACGGTTCATGAGATACAACCTGATGACAGACAGTGGAGTCTTAGTCATAGGGTCCCGTTTTTACCCTTTAGGTACGGAACCCTAAAAAGCCTACAAAATGAATCATCAAAATTCGCGCCACGTCAAGTAATTACATCACTTTCCTCCATTTTCTCTCAGAAACCATTTTCAACAAACGATTATTCACTTAAGACTCTACTCATTGTAGTCGACGGAATAAAGGAGCAGCCACACTTGCCGAAAGCGACGGCCGTATTATATATTCTGTGTCGCTGCACTCCTCTTGCGTGTAGCCGACGCCGAATAACTGCTTAATTTTTGCATTTAGTTTTTAAGGTTGCCCTAGCCACGAACTATTTTGTGCGCGGGGTTAAAATGCATGCTATCTCATACGACAACAGGTGCGAAAGAGATAGATGCTGTGATGAGCAGTAAGAAGCTAGTTCACGTACGATTTAGGACGAAAACGAGCGCGAGATATTTTATAAAGAGACCTTTGGGAATATGAAAAATCATCAAAATATATCTGCTTAAAATAAAATTATTTGCATTGTTGTTACCAATTTATGCCTATATGGTGACTGTTTTTCAATTTTCCTTCATCTTATGGTATTTATTTTCGCCTAAAGATGCGTTAAAATTAGTGTTGAAATATGAAACTTTCGACGCTCACAACCTTCAAATATATATATTTTTTACTTTTTTGTTTCCATACAAGGATAGATAATGATGAGACGAATTGACATCATTTTGAACGAACACCGTCAAACAGTGGAGTAATCGCCTTACTACGTTTGTATGGAAGAATGATCGACTAGGCCAACTTTAAGAAAAAAATAATAGACGAGGAGAGTAAAGTGGAGCTTGTGGGTAAATAATAAAAGCCGCGTGGGTCGATCTTCAAGGTTAACAACGCTTGCCGAGCTCGGTCCGTGGATGGGTGACCATGTTTACATAGTGAGATTCCTCAGTGCCTCGGCAAGCACGTTAAGCCCTTAGTCTCGGCTGTTATTTGAAGATCTTTGACAGTCGTTACGGGTAGTCAGAAGCCTGAGATCGGACACCAGTCTAGCCAAGGGGTAACATGTTACCCAGTTACTAGGTTATGGAGGTCAAATAGGAAGCCGCTGCTTGTAAAATACTGGGACTTGGTTGAATCTGGATGTACTTGAAGTCGACTCCAACATACTTGTGTGCTAGGCAGATTGATCTTAAAAGAAAAGTACATTTTGATCTCTCTCTTCTAATTCGTTGTCTTCATTGCTGAAGGTCGTGCCCGTTTTGGAAACCTTTGAAGGAGTTACGGACGAGCTGCTTCCAAGACACTCTGTCTTCGGTTCTTCTCAGGGCAATGGTCACCGTGAGTCCTGTAATCGCCCTGCCCACCTAGCCCAACTTACAAACGCTTCGTATCGAATCTCTTTCTACAATCGTTAACGCCTTCTATTTGTATGGTCTGACACATGACATAACGTTCAGGGGGGTGACCATAAGCTCTTAGAGTAAGATTATTTTGAGATAGAGTAAGTGACAGATGTATACATGTCATATACATCTGTCCCTTACACACACTCAAAATAACCAGACTATCACCCCTCACCCCTCAGATGTGTCATTCCCATAGATTGATTCGTTTTCTACTAGCGGTATCGATTGTAGATTGTTTACTGGGCTACAGGTCTACAGGCAGAAGGTAAAAGTTTGTGTGTTCTTTTGCATCTAAATTGCTTAGTAGAACCAGTTTTTATAAGTTTTAAGTTGTCTACATTTTGACACAAGGCAAACTTTGTTATTGTAGTCGGGGCGGAATAGACGCCTGGGGGGTGACCATAAGCTCTTAGAGAAATGTTATTTTGAGTGTGTGTAAGGGACAGATGTATATGACTTGTATACATCTGTCACTTATGCGATCTCAAAATAACCTTACTCTAAGAGCTTATGGCCACCCCACAGATCTGAACGCGATATCGTTATGGAGCCGAGAGTCTATCATAATAAATACCCACGTGTGTGTAATGCTGTTTTTCAACCTACTCGAAAAAATATATAACAAAGTTTGATCACTTGTATCAAAAAGTACTATTTTACAAGCTTTTTATTAACGTGCAATATTATGTATGTCCGCATATGATTCAGTAGTACGCAGTCCGCGTATGATTAGACCCTCAAATCATATGTGCAGGTCTAATCTTGACACTGGATTTTTAAGCAGTTATCCTTAACCGATTGTGATTAAAATTTTGCATACTTACACGTTTGGTTTGGATGACAATGCACGGTAAGCTAAAAATCTTGCATGAAAAAAGTATTTTTTATTGTAAAAAAATAATTTATTTTGTAGTTTGTTCAGAATGGGCGAATTGTATAGAACTTTGTTTGTGAAATTTTTTTGATGCTGTTATTGTATGCATATTTCTATTGATGCATTTGTATGTTATAGTTTTGTTGTTCGATTTATACACGATATTTTTAGCGTAACTTAAACTACTATTCGTTTTTGGTGCGAACAGAAAATTTTATTTTAAATCTATGCTTGCTTTTTTCTTTTTTTAATGCAGTAACTGAATAAATACTTTTTGGTACCTCTGCATCTTCAGTAACTGCATTTATTAAATCATTTGGTGCCTTTCTTCATCCGTCTTATTCGGTTTAAGTTGCTCAAAGAATAAAATATAGGTGTCTGTCAAAGCTAAACATTTAACACTCATATTATGTTACGGTTGACTGCGCCTGGTGACGGGGACCATCACGGGACACTGCTCACTCAACAAACACTTCCACACAATAGGCATAATGGACAGTCCTCTATGCAGGGCATGCATGGATCCAGATCTTACACGGATGTGTTGAGGACACCAGGAGCTCTAATTGACTTCTGGAGGGAGGTGGGCTGGTTGGAATGACCACCCAACGGCCGCCATGGCCCACGTACAAAGGTCCATTTGTGGGACTAAGTGCGGGAACCAAACCCCACTAACATAGAACATAGATGTTACGGTTGGTGACATGTATGTGATTACTTGAGTTTACCGAAACGTTTTTATCTTTATTGTTTTAAAAACAAGGATATATTAGACGTCTGGTCAGACAGACACCTGCATTTCGTATTCTGCTTCTAGTGGGTTGCATGCGGTACAGTTGCGTGACCTAACACTAATTAACAGATATAGCTTCTCTAGGTACCAAAAAAAAACTCTATAACTAGTAAATCACACAAAATGATAATCCGTATCAAAAGATGGAACATTCTATAATTTGAAAAACCGGCCAAGTGCGAGTCGGACTAGCGCACGAAGAGTTTCATACCATTATCGCAAAAAAATCACGTTTGTTGTATGGGAGCCCCACTTAAATGTTTATTTTGTTCTGTTTTTAGTATTTGTTGTTATAGCCGCAACAGAAATACACCATCTGTGAAAATTCCATGTGTCCTAGCTATCACGGTTCATGAGATATAGCCTGGTAACAAATAGACAGACAGACGGACAGTTGAGTCTTAGTAATAGGATCCCGTTTTTACCCTTTGGGTACGGAACCTAATGAACCTTTCTAACCACAATGGCGGATGGACCCGGGTAACAACCTGGGATCACTGAGTGATATTCGGCTGATGTCACACGCAACAATAAAACTTCATCATCATCATCATCATTCCCACTGCTGGGACACTTTTTTTTATTATAGATAGGCTCGCGCTTGACCACTATCTTACCTTATGGTAAGCGATGATGTGGTCGACGGTGTAACAAGCTTGCCTAGAAGTAACCTATTCACTCTTGACTTAAAGACCACGAGGTTGTAGCTGTCGGGAAACACAGACTCCGGCAGGGAATTCCACTCCTTAGCTGTACGCATAATGAAAGTATTTCCAAACCGTTTAGTGCGTATGGGTGGTGTCCACCATGTACCGATGGCGCATCGCCGTACGTCTTGTAGTCCGATGATGAAACGTCGGTGAATTACTTAAATTTAGTACCTAACTAATCATTTTAGAGTATTTGACATGATTAAAAAGTGTGTTTTAAGACACTACACTGATCTTTTAAATAAAAGGTGCACCGTTCAAATGTACACTACTACAGCACTCCTCTGACACCTGCATTACGTATTCTGGTTTGAGGCGGGTGCATGCGGTGTAGTTGCGTGCACCGACTTCGCTGCCTGAATAAAAATGTTCTACATACAATATTTACATAGTTACACGGGGCTAGCTTGTTGCTTTTAGTAGAGGTATATTTTTATTGTTTTTAATGTATTTTTTTCTTATTGCTTGAATAATAAGATCTTGGCTTCAAATAAAAACGGTATTAGTATTGTTTTAATGCGAAGAATGGTGATTTTTATTTTTCAGATGATGTTCTATCATGACTATTTGTTATATCTGCCACAAAGGCTAAGTTCAGGCAAGCAAGTAAATGGTTATTATGACAACCTTGGCTAGACAGCTGGTGTCAGATTTACAAATGACGCAATCTTTATAAAAAGTATTTTTCTCTCTCTTTTCTGTTTTAAGGGTTCATTTCCTTAAAAGGATAAATAAAAAGGAACCAAGGATCACTTCGTTGTCTGTCGGTCTATCCGTGTATCAAGATCTTTTACTTTGGAACACCTGCAGGTATATAATTATACTCAAGTCTACAATCCTTTGAATCTGTGAAGGAATCAAACTTCTAGATCAACGCAATTAAAAGTTACGGCTGTTTATATATCGTAAATTTGATGAATCGTATTAGGTTGGGGAAAAGTCTTTTCGCATTATAGTATGTATGAACTTGTAATAAAATCTCTTTGGCTATACTATTTGTATCTGGCTGGTTTTGGTATCATTGAAAGTTTGAATTTTAAAGAACATAATTCCAAATTCAAATAAGAAAATGTGTGATTTTCATTTGTTTTTCGTACCGTCAATATGAGTGTGTTAGAATTTGAAGTATGTGTGACGTCATTAAATCGTTAATTTTCATTTTTCAATGGTTTGCTACATAATAAATCCCTGTCATATTTATTAAGCACCTACCGACAAATGTCTAAGTACCTACCTTAATTATTATTATGGTGTTAACTACCTTCAAATGTAAAAGAGTACCCACCTAAGTAAATATTGTTGTGTGTACAGGAAATAACTCTAACCTTATATTTAAGCTACGTTGATAATATTCCTATAAATCATTACGTAATTTGTAATGATCATTGTGATGTATCCTGGATTTTATAATGCTATATTAGTATTATAAGTCCTTTGAAACAATTAGTACAATACTGTCTGTTAGTATCAATATTCTTTCGAATATTGATTTAGAATTACTATATAGGCGATATTAAATTCCTTAATTGTCTTGATACGTTTTAAAACATATTCACTTCATAGTAATTGATTATTGTTCACCTAATTTTGAGATTATTTGAAGCAATATAGAAAATGGCGGGATACCGCGCCACTTTCTTATATTGGACGTATTGAGACACAGATAGACCCGATATTATAAAATATTGTGTAATTGATAAGCGGACTTACTTTTTTGTGAACTACAAGCCAGTACAGGCTAGATATTGTTATTTAGAAGTATACTACTTTATAATACTTGGTGTAAGATCGACTACACAAGACTAACGTAAGTTATTAGATATTATAACTTTATTATTTCTAATGGTTGTGTTGAAGCTGTATCTATATCGTATTATGGCCTTTATTCCTAACATGTTATATTGATTTAAGGGTTACTCTGTGTCCTTTGCCTTATCCTTGTTATTTTGAATCTATAATATTGTAAATACTTTGTGTTTGTAAAAGATATCTACAAATACTACGAAAGAGCTTCCGTGGGGTTTGTTGCCCTTCTTCCCCACGAGAACTAGTCTAGCGAACGGGCAGTAAGCTCAATGAGCCTTCTAAATATGAATTAACTAGCTTTTGCCCGCGACTTCGTTCGCGTGGAATAGTGACTTCCGGCAGATTTTTGGTTTTACCCACATAGTTCCCGATCTCGCGGGATCTCTTCAAAAATGAAATGTGGAAGATATTCTAGGGAACTCTTCAAAAATCAACATAATGAGCTCTGCGTTTGAATTGAAGATATGTATACTCACTTAGGGCATTAAAGCCGTTATTGCCGATCGAAAAAGGCGAAAATGTTATTTTTCCCTTATTTTCAAAAAAACGATCAATCCACAATTCCACGACAGTACCGAAGCGCTCGGCCGATACCCAACCAAATGCGTGTAACGAAACCATAGCGCGATCTATTTCGATCCCAACGCCATCTATCGAGCATAGTGACAACTCGGATTATTTATCTATACTCCGTTCGGGCATTTTCTTTGTACTAAAAGTTTTATTATATTGATATTATTTTTTCATACCTTTTTACTATTTATTTACTTTTTTCCGATGAATTAAAACAATAACATGAACCGAACTCGTGTAACGATCGACACCATTGCGCGATCACCAACTCGACATATAGTACTAATAGAATTATCTATACTCCGTTAGAGCATTTTCTTTGTACTAAAAATTGTATTATATTATATTTTCATACCTTTTTACCATTTAATTACATTTTTCCGATGAATTTTCAGTACTGAATTGATGCCGACTCTTGACCAATAGATGGCGCTGTATGTCCGGAATAAATTTTATTTTATATTTTATTTTTTGTAATAAAAACTATCCTATGTCCATTCTCAAGTTCCAAACTATGTCTGTACCAAATTTCACGCAAATCGGTTCAGTAGTTTAGGCGTGAAGCAAAGACAGACAGACAGACAGACAGAGTTACTTTCGCATTTATAATATTAGTTTGGATTGACAAGCCTTACTTAAATAAATAACTAGTCTTGTCTTTCTGTGCTTTTATTCATAAAACCCTTTCCTTACACACCACATACATTAGAACTCTGATACACAGTAAATAACCAATAACCATCTTGACATTCAAAGCTTGCTATCTTGGTAGATACCAATACTTTTATATAGAATTCCATTCATGATTCTAACAAGTGAATCTAATGAAGAAATTCGATAAATTTTAAAATTTTACTACAAAAAGGTGAAAATGCAACGAAAACCGCGAAAAAAATTTACCTTGTACCTACATACTTTAGTTAAATGTAAATAAAGTATAATAAAAAATGCTTTGAATTTTCTTAAAAAATGCGAAGTAACTTTTTCCCCAGCCTATTATGTGATACAAAACCTATAGAGTACTTCCCGTGGACTCATGAAATATGAGAAGAAGCAATCAAATGTTTTATAGCACAAAAAGGAAAAAATACGAATGCCGTAAATTTGTACCTACAACAAAAAAAAACAAAAGTCGATTTTCCGTCGGTCCGTCTTTTTGTACCTAAATAAAAAAAAAAATGACTTATTTGCGGTTGGTAAAGTGAGTGCGACTTATGTCGATGTATGGGGACAACAGTTTTCAACGGAAATCTTAATTTTGTTCCTCAATCCAGTTTATCTTTTCGTTAGATCAATTTTCGGTGATTTAATTGTTTATGAACTTTAGAAATATAACCTAATTATTATGGTGAATAGCTGTTTGTATGGAACCCTTGATGCGAGAGTCTGTCTCGCACTTGACCGGTTTTTTAACTGGGTAACACAGCAACCTTATATAAAATCGCAATCCCAAATTCGACGCAAACATTGGAACAACTCTGTTGTCTGAGCAATTGTTCCAAGTATGTTTGCAGCCGATAGAGACACAAGATTTGTAAACACAAGGATCGCTGCACCTATGTCTAGTAGGTAGGAGTACCTAGCTAGTGTATTTAAGGTAAATTGCTAGTATCTCACGATTGGAAAATTCTAGATTTTTTTGCCATTGTAATCACCAAAATATTCTCTCAGAGTCAATTCATTTATTTCAATTAGGCCATTAAGCGGCACTTTTGAATTTCAATAATTTAAAAAACTCACCAATTAATTTAAATCTATCTATATATATATAAAAAAGTATGTATGTATGTTCATGACTATGACTATGACTCCGAAACGGCTGGACCGATTTTAATAAAATTGGGAATGGAGATAGTTTGAGACCCTGGGAAGGAAATAGGATACCTTGTATTCTCTTCGAAACACTTATACATTTACAACACTTTTACGCGGGCGATGCCGTGGGCAGAAGTGGTCAATCAGTCTTAGCAGTATTTTTCTACTATCAATAGCTTTGGAAAAAAAAGCGCCGTTAAGCTTCCTAAATTGCTACGTTTCCAAACCCATTTTTGATAATATAAGATCATTCATATAAACTTACAATGAGCCTATTCGAAAGTACGCAATTAGGTCCATTTATGACACCAGAAATTCTCGCATATGATTTGTAGTTGTCGTAATCAGCATCGATTTTTAAATATTAAGCGTTTTCCGTTTTTAAACCCTGACGGAAAAAGAGGGGTGTTATAAGTTTGGCGTTTGTACCTGTGTGTTTGTATATTTGTTTTTTTATCGGTAGTTTTCTTAGCTATGTTCGATGAAAATCGGTTCAGCAGTTTTAAAGTTATGGGTTTTTTCTGTTTGAATCGGGATGTTTTCGCAAGATCATCATCATATCGGCCGAAAGACGTCCACTGCTAGACATTTGCCTCCCCCAAGCGTCACCATATTGATCGGGCCCGTGCGTCTCGCATCCAGCGAATCCCCGCAACCTTCACCAGGTCATTGATCCGCCTGGTGGGAGGCCTTCCAAAGCAACGTGTTCCGGTTCGCGGTTGCCACTCCAGAATCATTCTGCCCCATCGGCCATCTGTTCAAGTGTTAAGTTTGGAAATTCTTCGGGCTATGTCGGTAACCCTGGATCTCTTGCGGATCTCTATATTTCTGATTCGATCACGCAAGGTAAAAAGATAATGCGTTTTCGCAAGATATTGTGTCATAATTACGTGTTCAATAGATTTTCGATCGAAGCGTGTCTACTACTAGATAAATATTAGGTCCTAACCTATGAAAAGGCGTTTTGTCGTTTTTTTCTCAAATATCTTCTCTTTGGTTTGGAATTACAATTTTAAATTTATACAGCTACTTACCATGAGTAGTCTTTTGTGTTTAGAAAACCGTAATTCATTTGTTTTTTCCTCTTTTGGTTTTTTTTTTGCGCCAGTCAGTAAACAAAATTGAAGACATGAAATATCGCGTTATTTACGAGTACGAGTTCCATCATGGCACCAGTGCTGCAGAAACGGCTCGAAAGATTAATTATGTGTATGGCGACGATGTCGCAAAAGAAAACACAGTGCGTTTTTGGTTCCAACGTTTTCGTTCTGGAAATTTTGACCAGCACAAGAATTGAAGGCTATTGTGGAAGCAGATCCATCGCAAACCACGTCCGAGTTAGCTGCAGGCTGCGGTGTTAGTGATAAAACTATTTTAATCCACTTGAAGCAAATTGGGAAGGTGAATGGAGGGTACCTCATGAATTGTGTGCAGCAAACCGACAAATGCGCATCGACTGCTGCGTTACATTACTCAACCGGCTCAATAATGAAGGGATTTTAAATCGAATCATTACCTGTGATGACAAGTGGATCCTGTACAATAATCAGAAACGCTCATCACAGTGGCATAACCCTGGCGAACCAGCCAAATCCTGCCCAAGCGAAAATTTATATAAAAAAAAATACTTGTGAGTGTTTGTTAGACTAGTGCCGGTGTCGTTCATTACAGCTTTCTTAAATCTGGCCAGACGATTACGGCAGATATCTATTATCAGCAACTGCAAACCTTGATGGAAAAATTAGCTGCTAAACAGCCGAGGCTAGTCAATCGCTCTTGGCCACTGCTTCTTCAGGACAACGCTAGACCACACACTGCACAGCAGACGGCTACCAAATTAGAGGAGTTGGAATGTCTAAGACATCCACCGTACTCCTCGAACCTTGCTACAACAGATTACCATTTTATTCGAAATTTGGATAACTTCTTGCTAGGGAAAAATTCAACTCCGATGGGGATGGGGCATTCCAAAGCGCCTACAAAGATTTTATTGATGCCCGTCCGAATGGTTTTTTTAGTAAAGGGATCAATAAACTACAAAAGTGCATAGATAGCAATGGTACATACTGTGATTAAAGTGTCGCGGGTTTTTTAAATTTTAAATTGTTATTACAAGCTTTTTAGGCAAGATATGCTTTTGTATCAGTGTCCGGCAACTGTTAATCCATTTTTCTAGCTTTCTTTACTGTGCAGTGGGGAAGCGTTTTGAATGAGAGTTAAAATTTGTAAATGGTTGTTTTATTTGTAAGGCTTGGATAGATATGCTGCCTACTATATCAAATGTGAAAGTCGTTGTGTTATTGTTATTCGGGCTAGTATCCCCATTTCCACATCCATTTTGCGTACGGGTGGGATAAATAGATCTACTACTATCTCTCTGAGGATACCTGGGTTTCTGAAGTACATTGCCATGTATCCAGCAATTGCTTATAAGAGAAGATGTTTTGCCGTCCTCCTCCTTGCAGGCTCTGCAGAGTGGGTTGTCAGTAACTCCTGTGACAAAGCGTCTCAAAGGATAATTTCAAAATTATTAAAAATCTGGATAGGTTTTATTTTTGCAATACTAAAACAATGTGCTTTTTTGCTTTCATGAATATTGTATACAGTTTTCTACTCATATTTATTTTATTTTATTATACATCAAAAATGCAAAGGTTTTTTTATTATGTTTCATTTTTCAACGTCGTTATAGGTACATATGTAAATATGTAAATAGGTATTTGAATATAAATATTTTTATGAAAGCGAAACAAAGGCTAGTTTTATTATTTGCACTGTTCATTTGCAATTATTTTGCTTTTTCCCTGAAAAGTATAAGAGCCTCTCTAAACTATGTTTTTTTAACCGATATAAAGATTTAATTAAACAAGTTTAAGAGGCAGGATTCACTAATTGCGTACAAATCTTGTTCAGCCAACGCCTGTCTAAGTCTCTTCTACCAGCCAGTTGTAATTTTTTGTTTGTAGTTGTTGAAATATAAATCTAATTATTATTATTATTTATAGACCATGAATATTGTAATCTGTATTTTTTTTGGTACGGCTATGAAGTTCACTTTTCACTGCGCAGTATCCAACCCCTCACCCCCTTGTCAAAAAGATTTTGCGCTGCGCAGCGACTCCCGAGCCGACATTATGTTTGTTTCTACTTGTACTATAATATCACAATGACATAAAACATATATGCATAACCTCACCCTTTTTCCCTATGCGGGTAGGTGTGAGTATCTCATAATATCGTCATAGTTATTATATTTAAATTTCTGTTTCATTTAGTATGTAATATTTGTTATAATATTTATTAGTCTATTGTTTTAGAAATTATTTATGTATTTTATTAGATAGTTTATTAATATCCGACTTTAATTATTGTTCATTTTTTATTTTATTTTGTACTCCTACCACCTGTTGTGTCCTTTTTAACACAAAGGTTGTCTAGTAGAGAATGCCTTGCTGCATTAAGTCCGCCTATGTATCACCATTGTACATGAAGTTTAAATAAATAATTATCACGCTTATATTCGCCAAAGAAGAAGAGGTGTTTTAACTATATCATATTTTTACAGTAATTATACTTTAACCATTTGTCTATGTGTAACTGTATCCCTACCAAACATAATGGTATTAATAGTAAGTACGTACAGTTGTTGACAGAAGCTTGCACTGACTAGCACAGAGTGATGGTACTGTCAAACACTAAAGTGTTTGTTATTTTATCAAAGATGCACCTAACAAATGTTAAATTGTATTTTTAAAGGTCTGTAGTAGTTTTATTTATTTATGTACACACGAAACACTTAACTGAGAAAATATTAATACAGATAGAAGAGCACAAAGGTACTGCTTATTTCAATAGAAATTTCTTCCAGCAGACTAGCGACAGAAAAGTTGCATGATATATGAAGACTCAGTGAGTAGAAGGAAATAAGGACACTTAAAATAGACTAAGAACTAAACAACTATTTAGTGATTGTAACAAAAATATAATTTTAGTATTTTTCGTAGGGATGATTAAAATGCTGAATTTCATTTGTTAAAATGAAATAGGTGTTACTAAAATAATGAATAACGGTCATGTATTGTAACTTTAATTCTTTCCAAATGTAGCAAAATTTAATTTTTGTAAATCTCATCTAACTTTTTACGTTTTTTTATTTATTTAGTTAGATCAATTCATAGTTTAAATAATTAACTACCTAATTGTGTTTATAAATTAATTAAGATCGACTATAGTATTATTAATTGCTGAGAATTTGCAGTCATTCAACTTCATAAATTACAAAAGACAGTCCCCGAAAACTCCCGCCCTTCACCACTTCGCTCACTTGAGCTGGTAGGAAGAAGTGGCACCACAACTCCTCAGCAACACATCTGTCTGTTAAGTTTGAAGAACTTTAATCTATAGTAATTCATTTAGAAATTCAACACCCAGTAAAAAAAATAAACTACGTACTTAGCCTTGAAGTTGAGTTTTTTTCAAACTCTAGCCTTAAAACCTAACAATCTGTAAAGAATTGACACATTCTTAAGGCGTATATATTCCTTAATGTTAACGCGGTACTGGCCGTGCGCCCACTCGGTGCTAGAATATCATTGTTTGGACAGTTTTGTTTGCAAAATATTTTTTGATTTACATATCCTATGTAGGTTAAGAAGAAATTCTAACCATCAATTTTTCTGTGCGAAAAGATTTTTAAACATCCAAGTCGTTTTGGAGGAATATGCAAAAGAAGCGAAAGAATATCGTTTTCTTAATTATTTTTTTAAAGCAAAAGTATTAATTACACGAAAAAGACATGTTTCACAAATAGTGTACATGAATCAATATTATTTTTATTTTTAAATCCTAGCTGTTACTAAGCAGTAGGCTTTAGGAAGTAACCGTTTTACGGCACTAAAGTGGAGTAAGGACCTTAACTCAAAAATATAGTTAATTCAGAATCTGAGTCATCGTCTCAAGTGTAAATTTTTTATTATTATTTATAGGCATTAAACGACTATAAACGACGATCTTATCGACGGTAAAGAACACTTGCCTAGAAATATCCTATTCACCAACTCAACCAACTATTCAACTGAAACTTTTATTCAGAAATAACTTTACCAAACATGCTAAGGTTAATAGACTTTTATATGAACTAGGTAGTCCTTTTACAATACATAAATAGTTTAAAACCTCAAACCATCCCCTTTGAACGATGATCATATTATTTCCAACGAGCTCCTGCCAATTTCGTAAAAGCCGGCCAAAATAATATTTGGTTCCAATTGGCCATACCAGGATTGGCGAAAACGAATTTCATTGAATTTCCATAGCAATGTGAAGGATGGAGATTTTCGCAGAAGTTTGTTAGGGTCAGAAACTGTGGTTTATTTGTTGGTAAATTATGAAGGGAGATTGATTGGAGAGGTGCGTTCTTCTCCATAACAAGCTACTTTTCCGAATGCACGGTAGAAACAATTTTTATTTCTTGTAAATTTTAATTTTTAATTGTTTGATGATCAAAAGTGCCGCTTATTGGCCTAGTTGAATAAATATATTTGACTTTGACTTTGATTGTCTAGAAAATGATAGTATTTCTCAGTATAGTGAGTGGGGAGAAATAGTTAATATTAATTCAGCACATGATAATAAATAATTATTTAGTGGATTAATAGACAAATCATATTTTGAAACTAAAATAGTTTTGGAGTTGCAGGTTTGCCATGTAATTATTGTTGATGCGTTTTCTATTAAAACTTGATATTGTGTGAAAATAAAGTCATTAATTTGTTGAAGAACTTTGACATATTATAGTGCATCGGATATAGGTGCCTAGGGATTACTTTTCTTGATTAGATTATCGTATATAAGCCTAACATCACATGAACGTTTTATGTGTTTTCTTTATTAAACTTTGCTCTCTTCATTTTAAGATTGAACGGAATGAAAGGCATCCAAATCTGCAAGGCTAATATTCTGGTAGAGATAGTTGTTGATTCCATCACCAATTCATTATTGATCTTTAGATTCTAAAGTAGGTACTGAGAAGCCATTTTTTTATCCGTTACCACTTATACGCTTAAAATAAACATCTGATTGTTGTATAAAGGTGCAATCAAGACAAGCCTCCTTTTCTTACAAAACAAACTATTAAAAGCCCATATAAACAAACAGTTTAAAACACTCCTCAGTGTAATTTCCCCGCGCTAGTACTCTGTGATGTTTGCTGTTCAAACATCGTAAGGATCGAGTCCCACAATACTCCTTCAGTATAGGTATGTATGTAATAGCTCTTCGCTTTACTGAGCGCCTGGTAGCGCGGTTTTCACTCTAGGAGATGTCTGGTTTGTTTATAGAGTTCTAGCTTAATAATAGTAACTATTGTTTCCTAATATTCTCAATAAACTATTGGTACGTAATGCTCTTCGCTTTTCTGACCGCCTGGTATCGTGGTTTTTACGCTAGGAGAGGCTGGGTTTATATCTAGTGTCTAACTTAATATTATAATATTTAGTTTGTTCTATAACTAGTACCGACTTACCCGATAAACTACAGGTACGTAATTGCTCTTCGCGTTTTCTAACCGTCTGATAAAGGCGCTTTCATGCTAGGAGATCTTACTTGTGCTAGGCAATTAGTGTAAAGCAGACAATTGTTTTTTACTAAGCATATTTATTGATTTGTTTTGTACATCCTCGGTCCTGGAATAATTATAAATTCAAGAAAATAACCAGCCACCTACTTCAAAGTACCTACTTATTACCTGCAGAATAGCAGACATGAGTCAGAGACAGAGACAACCAGCCTTTGTCTTACCATAATCATGGACAAGAAATAGCCGTTTATTCTACGTCGAAAATAGTGTGAAGTTTTTTCTGTATTTTCTGCTCTTTTCATAATTCCAATCTTACCACTGCATCTCCAAAAAATAAAGTAACAATCTTTCACTTCATTTCAGAGTTCCGCAAAAATTTCCGAAATAAAAGGATGATGTTACTATAACGATATTCAAATCCGGAACCCAATACCTGTGCCGTACCGGGGGATGATCCGTCAAGTGCCGTCACACATTTGATTTATCCTTGTTTGCTAGCGCCTTCTTCATATATTGAGTTTTCTTCACTAAAAATATAAAGCAATTTTGCTTGAGACTGTTCTTGTGATCTTGTGTAAGTGTGTCACGAGGTGGAAGTGAAGAATGGCTTAGTTAAGCACTTGATTGGCTCAAACGAAACAAAATAATTACCGACAACAGGATGTTACGAACGACTTTTTCCAAGCAGCTTTGGTCCCGTGGCCTATACAAAAAAAACCGAGATGTTTTCGGGCTAAAAAGTGTACTATGTCACTCAGCATTTATGTAGCTTTCTATCAAAGAGATACTCTTTTTAATCGAATCAAAACCTTCAAAAAATATCCTTTACTAATAATATAACAACGAACAAATAAATAAGCAATCTTTCTTGAAAAAGTATTTGAGGAATATGAGAATATCCCACATATTCTCATATTTCTGAAATACTTTTTACTTATTTTTCATTATTGTGTGAAAGTCACGTCTCAAGTTCTATATGCAAACTTGGTACACAGGTAAAACATTTATTTATTTATGTAAATACTTAAAAGATAAAGTACATAATTAAAAAGATAGAAGAGCACAAAGGTGTTGCTTATGGACAAAGGATACTTTTTTCGACATTCAGGCGGTCGAAACCGCTGCTCTAGTAAAAAAAAATAACAAAAATAAACTGCACTTTAAATGCCTCCACCCAAAAATACTCAAACGTGACTTGCTCCTCAAAAAAAAGCAAAAAACGTGTAAGTTAAAAAGCATACTTTTGTAAAACACAAGACCTTTACGTAATAAATACAGGGTGAATATTATTCCCCTTATTTGTATGCTAATGCCGTTTTATCGCGACGCGAAATTCACGTCACCTCGCTAGGAGCGTTTAGTGATAATTTTGTTTAATTTAAAATGTTATTATTGTTGCTAGGAGGGAAGTACGTGTATAATTTGTTGTTTGCCGTGTGTTGTTCTCATTAAAATATGTAGAACACACTCTCTTCCCTATCACATTTGACTTGAATGTAAGAAAAACTCCGTATCAAAACGTCCTATGAGCAGAATGTTCTATTTGTGGGGTATTTAGCTAACAGGTAGTTTTTCAGGAAAAATCGTCTTGCGAATAGAGCGTTCTGCTTATAGGTCGTTTTGCGAATAAGACGTTCTGCTCATAGGACGTTCTGCTCATAGGACGTTTTGCGAATAGGAGGTTTTTATACGGAGTCGTAAGAATTGCATGTATAAATTTAGCCTATAAAAGTCCTAGTCGGCCTCCTCTCGGTGATGGGAGGGCCTCCTCTTGGGAGGTGATCTTCTCTACCTCTCTCTCTCTATAAATATTTTACTTATTAACGAGCTTGAGGTCTACCTCTATTTCTTTTTCTTGTTTAGATTCCTTAATAATTTGAATTCTTGAATTTTTCGTACTGAATACCCTCCGAGTGAGAATAAATCTCATAGTTGATTCATAAAGTCATTCGTCAAATACAGAGTTACACTAAGAGCCCATAAAGCGTGAGAAACAGATAATATAAGCAACTTCATCATTCATATTTTCAGCAGAAAGCCGTCCACTGCTGGATATATATTAATCTACCTCCTATTTCGCCTCCTATTGGCGTCTCCCAAGAGTTTGCAAATCAACCGTTCTCATGCGTCTCGTATCCAGCAGATTCCCGCGGTCTACACCAGGTCACCGGGATACCTTTTTACATGCTTGCTTTCGTATGTGCTTCCAGCAACTAGTAATTTATTTTTCAAGTACTTCCTGGCATCCGATTAAACTGAAACTTGGCAAAGTTATGTAACGTTGGAAACATTGAAATAGATTGTATTATGGAGCTGGTCTCATGATGTATCCGTCTCATAGCAACTCCTCTATCAGAAAAGATAACACCATTGTCTATTGGCCTCATTGGATATGTATTGACAGATATAACATTTCTTATTTTTCCGTCCTTTATAAGCTTGTTTTCAAAATATATAGGTTTAAAATCATTTATTCTCATAAAGACAAAAAGCCACTTACATGAGAACATACAAGAAACATTCGGTAAACTTATTTTAGGTAACCGTTACAAGAGTATGTGTTAAATAAAATTACTCTAATATTATTATATTAATTATTATAACTATTCCATACTCATTCAGCAGTTTAGTCTCAACCATTGTGATACACCGGAGGACGTTAGTCAAGGCAGTTTTCCATTACGTGTTTCAATAGCCGAGATTTAAAACTGCCGAGTGAGCTAACACTTTTTATAAATGTGGGTAAATTATTAAATAGTTGTGCCCCTTCATATGTAATATTCCTTCTAGCGTAATTAGTGCGTATTCTTGGCAAAACAAGTAGACTTGGTCGACGAAGACTGCGTTTAGTAATTTGTGATTTTTTAGTGAATGATACGTTAGTGTGAATGGTTTTGTCTATAATTTTTCTAATCAGAACGCAAGTATTGTATGTGTAGAGTTGTTTAATATTCATCAATTTTGTTTCGTCAAAAATTTTAGAAGTTGAAATATATGTATTTGTAATTATTCAAGCTATCTCCTCTAGTTGGTCAGATAATAACTTCTCAGGACTTTCTTACCACTAAATTGTTCTGTACCGCTAGCAACAAAAGCCCAAAAATATTCTGCAAAAAAAATCTTCGAAATGTACACGCTCCTAATCTACGTGGTAATTAAAACAATAACCCGCAAATTGTATTCCCTATAGACCCTCTTATTTAGCTATAAACGTGGTTTTTAATCTTTTTCCCTCTGTTTATTAACCCCTTTGTGGGATTAAGTGGTTCATAACTAGGCTTTTTTAGGTTTTTCTTGTAAACGATTTGAGGTTAATGTTTTACTTTTAAGGATTAAGGGTTATGTTTAGTAACTGTTAAGAAGATATGTTAATTAAGCATATAAGTGGTTTTTTGTTTTAATACAATATAATAGTAGATTGTTTATCTAGGGAGAAAACATCCATTTTAAAGGCGAGAGTGTTTTTTTAATCCTGAGCGCAGCGAGAGTTTCAAAGTACGTCACTCGAGCTTAAAATAGTGTTGCTCCCGAGGAGGACACTCTACTTTGTATCAACCTCTATAAGAAAATAAGTAAGTGCATCTTATGAACCATAAGACATAACATAGAAATAATTAGAGGGTAATGTTTATATTTGAACAAAATTATGGAAATGCATCGTGATATTTTATTTGTACTATCCGTTACAGTTGTGGATTTATTTTTAATTTGGCTCGCGTGCGGTTTTTCAGCCAGTCACTTGTTCAGTACTATGTTCCCGTGCGGTCCGAAATATAATTACAATCGCTCATTAGCCATTCACCTCACACTTACGTCGTAATTGATTATAGCGCTGTAATCCTATTTTGGAACGCATGGTATGTGGTTCATCTTTTTGCTGATTGGAAAATTTACTAACAATATCCACACTCCAAATTCTAATGACTTTTAATCCTTAGGGATTAATGAGCTATTTTAGTCTCTGTTTAGGAATATTCAACTAGCCCTTTTTGAAATGATGTGATAAAAACAATATTTAGGACGTTTTTGGTTTAGCAACAACCACACAGGTTAATCGATGATGCTTGCCGTTGTCGGTCCGTGGATGGGTAAAGACGACCATTCATCTGATTCCTCTCGGTACCAAAGGTATCGGTGTAGTCTCCTTCTCCGTGCTTCGAAAAGCACGTTAAACAGTCGGTGCCACTTCAATTCGTACATGTTTGAAAGTAGTCATAGGTAGCCAGCCGATTGAGCACCTATTTTAACGCGCGGTAGATATCGTGTTACCCAGATACTTGGTTGTGCAGTTGCTCCATATAAAATACTGGAAGTCAGCTGAATTCGGTTTGAATATATAGAATAAAAAATAAAAAAAAGACTGCTAGCCGACACAGTTGGATAAATGCAAGGCAGATGATGTGTAGCCAATATTTGAGTTAGCAAACATCATAAAAAAAACCGGCCAAGTGCGAGTTGGACTCGCGCACGAAGGGTTTCGTACCATAATCGCAAAAAACGGCAAAAACATCACGTTTGTTGTATGGGAGCACCACTTAAATAGTTATTTTATTATGTTTTTAGTATTTTTTGTCATAGCGGCAACAGAAATACATCATCTGTGAAAATTTCAACTGTCTAGCTATCACGGTTCAGACAGACAGACAGACAGGCAGACGGACCGCGGAGTCTTAGTAATAGGGTCCCGTTTTTACCCTTTGGGTACGGAACCCTAAAAATGAAATTAGGAGAAAAATAAAGGTGTCAGAATAACTATTACAGCTAAAAAGCTAGCTAAACCATTTTCTTTCATTTCCTTCCACAGCTTTTCCATTTTCAATTCAACACCAATAAAGGGGTTTATCGTCTCATTAAATATTACTCCGTTTAGACATAATATATCATAAAGAGAGGTATAAAATACAAGCCGTAAAATAAATAGATTTACGACTCTCGTAAAATGTTGAATGAATTTCCGACGAACTTTTACTGCTCTATAAGTTTATGCAGGAAATTTTATCACATTTAGTGTTAGACTAGGTTAACAGCAGGTGTTGGGCTAAAATATTAAAAACATTGGCACTACTGCAGAGCATTATAGACGCCTCAGTGGCTGCTGGTAGAGACTGCAATGTCAACACTTTCTATAAAAACCATGTACAGTACAACTATTTTCTTAATATCCCTCGGCAAACTTCGTGTTTATTTATTTATTTATGTACACACAAAATACGTTACAGAGAAAATAAAGAATACAGATAGAAGAGCACAAAGGTACTGCTTATTTCAATAGAAATTTTTCCAGCAGACCTGTGACAGGACAGTTGGATGATAGACGAAGACACAGTGTGTATAAAGATATAAGGAAACCTAAAATAGACTATAATAACTTAACTAATTATATATAAATTACACATATTATACCTTAACTAAATATGAGTATAGAAGATAAAAAGAAATACATACATATAATACACAAAATTACAATATGGTAGCGAGATAATGTTCTTTGAAGTGAGTTCCACAATCCTACTGCATGGACAGAGAAGGAGTGGGAATAGAAATGAGTTTTATGGGATGGGAAATTGAGATGAAGTTTAAGGCGGTATCTAAAAAGAGCATCGGCAGGGCGAGTAAACGAAAAACGATCGCGCAGATAGCCAGGGTATGCAGGGTTAAAAAGGATGTTGAAAAGGAGACATATAATGCGAGTGTTCCTGCGAAGGCGGATAGGGAGCCACTTGAGATCCTTGCGGAACTGAGAGGCATGGTCGTATTTCCTCAGACCGAAAACAAAACGGATGCAAAAGTTTTTCAAGCGCTCAAGCTTATTAAAGAGCTCCTCGGTGGCATCCAGATAGCAGGCATCAGCGTAATCTATGATCGGCTGAATCAAAGTTTGAGCTAAGTTAATTTTAGTTTTAAAGGGTAGGAGAGTTTGGAGGGTTTTTAATGAGTGAAAGGAAAAATGCACCTTACGACTAACGCCTTAATACGCCAAGAAAGATTGCTGTTAATTAAGACACCGAGATTCTTAGCCGTTTCGGTGTAAGGAATGGTCGAGCCATTAAGGGATAATGGTGTCAAGATAGAAATGTCAAGCGCTGTGCGATAACATCGACTGCCTATGATCATGGCCTGGGACTTGGAATGGTTGATCTGTAAGCTATAAGACTTAGCCCATTCACTAATTCTCTCCAGGTCATGATTCATGGCATTAATCGCTAAGTCCACGTCCGCAAGCAGAAAATGTCGATAAAGTTGCAAATCGTCTGCGTAAAGATGGAAGCTGGAGGTGATCACCTTGGTTACAGTGTTTATGAAAATAGAAAAAAGAAGAGGAGAGAGAACGCCACCCTGAGGAACACCAGCAGTAAGATCACACCAGTCAGAGAAAATTTCTTCAAGACGAACACAGGTGAGAGCGACCCCGAAAATAAGAGTTAAACCAGGCTAGTGCAGTAGAAGAGAAGTTAATAGACTGAAGGACCCCAAGCAGAATGTCAAAATCCACTGAGTTAAACGCATAACTGAAGTCAAGCAAGACTAACAAGGTGAGAAATTTACTCTCCATAGCCCAGTGGATGTCGTCAGTGACCTTCAAAAGTGCGGTAACGGTACTGTGACCTGCCCGGAATCCAGATTGGAAAGGACAGATAAGACTATTAAACGAAAGGAATCTGGAAATTTGACCATGAACAATGTGCTCGAGAACTTTAGAGAGAAAAGGATGTATGGATATGGGTCTGAAGTGGGATAAAGAAGAAGGATCACTTATTTTAGGAAGTGGTATTATGTGCGCCTGTTTCCAGGCTGAAGGAAATATGCCAGAGAATAAAGAGTAGTTAACGATATGAGTGAGAATGGGCAGGAGTTGCGGGAGAGTAGGAATTATCATTCGCGAACACAGATTATCATGGCCAACAGCAGACGAGGAAATAGCTAGCAGAAATTTTTTGACATCGTCATCAGAGTTTAAATTAAATAGTGGGCAATTCGGTAACGGCAATTCGGAGAGTACAGACAAAGTTGAAGTTTTGACGCTAGGGGCCAAAGAGACAGGTGGAAGAGAAAAGTGCCTATTAAGAGCCGACAAGTCGACATTTTTACAGGTATTAGTGGTAGATTTGCCGATACCGACAGAGTTTAGAAATCTCCAGACGTCAGAAGACTTGCGATCGACTAGAGATTTGTGGAAAAAGCGTCTCTTAGCATCCCTACACAGACGATTGCAATGGTAACGTAGAGCTTTAAAATGAGCAAGATTCTGATCCGTGGATCTACGCTTGTATCTGCTCCTTGCCTTGTCCTTACGAGAAATAGCGTCTTTTATTTGAGCAGTCATCCACAGAGCAGGATTATGCTTAACCCTAATTCGCCGACGCGGTGCATGCTTGTCGTATAACCTCAACAGTTTGGCATTGAAGTAATTCACTTTATCATCGACACAGGCGCTCTCGAAGACGAGGGACAAGTCGATATCATATCCGATTCAATCGAGGAACAAGTGGAAAGCGTTGAATGTGAATGTGGACGAAAAATCTTTTTGATAAAAAATTAAACCGACTTCCAAAGCAAAACACTACAAATCGTAAAATAACTTTCTTTGTCGAAGTCGGTGTCTTTGTTACCTATTGTTTTTAATTTTTCGACACCGACTTAGAAAAAGAGTTTTGTAGTACCTCAAACTACCCTGAAAATCATTTATTGACAAAGTACATCTCACGACGATTCCAATAAGCCCAAACAGGTCGCATTGTTTTATTTCGGCGTTCCTTGAGTGCCTACCTTTCAGCTTCATCATCAGATCAATTCGATGGTACCATTTTCTTAAGTAACAATTATTTATAAGTATTTGATTCATCATAATCGGTTAACTATTCGAGATATCTTATACTCGTGACATACCTATCACTAAGGAGTTCCAGTGACCGTCTGTTGTCTTCTTCATTAGTTCCACTTCACCAAATGATACTTTCTGAGTGCAAATGATTACATTGTTCATGAAAATACCAAAATCTCTATACGTATGCCTTTTTTGTGGAGTTCCCTCGATTTCACCAGGATCCCATCATCAGATTCTGACCTGATGACCATGGTGGTCCCCTGAAAAGTATACCCTATATGTCTTTGAGTAATTGGGTAAAAAATGAAAATGCCTAAGGCATTAAATCCGCCTTTGTACTTGTGCATAAAGTTTCAATAAATAAATAAAATACATTTTAAAAAAAGATTCCGACGAATTGAGAAACGACTCCTTTTTTGAAGTCGGTTAGTGAGCAACAAGTCGAACTAGATCAGATTAACTATGGATGAATAAATTGGCTATATAATTAAATGGCTAAATAAAAAGCAGTGACTATACAAATTACCTGGCTGAAACAAAAGATTCCTCGGATTACAGAACATGGTGATAATTTTCATCACAACTTTAACTTAAATACCAAAATGACCTCACAATATACCATTGACCTAAATGACCTCACAAAAATCGTAAACCTCACCGCCTCGATAATTTACTACGTACGACGGTACGTACTTACCCCACGAGGTGCAATTATTAAAAGCAAAGAGCACCACCAACAAACAAGTCACATTAATTTAAAAGTTATTATAACCCTCCCCCTCCCCCCTTTACCCCCTTGTACAGTCGAAAACAAAATGTGGTGACCATTATGGTTATTTAAATAATTCGAATCGTGGCCTAACTATTATATCACATAATATAACGCCTGTATTTCTGGAAGGGCTATGCGGAAGTGTACCTCAAGCCAACACCCTTTTTTTACCCGACTGCCGAAGGAGGGTAATGTGTTTATCGGTTTATGTATGTATGTATGTTTGGTCCTATGTTGCGTTCCAGTGATCAAAAGTTGTCCGATTTAGATGATACGTCAATCGATTCGTCTTAAGTTTGCGAGTGTCACTGGCTACATTAAAATTGAAAAATAGAAAAATGGCGAATTTTGGGCGCCATATTGTGGGGCCCATTATTTTTCCTTCCAAGCCCATCGTTTGTGGTATCAAAATATAGGGTTTTAAGAGGTGATTTCAAAAATAGATATATCACTCATAATATGTTTAAATGTACCTAATTCGAAAAAAAATATTGTTTAAAAATTTATAAATATTTTTTTTTTATCAGAATATCAAAAAACCCGACTGCCTAAGAAGCGAACTAAAAAGACGTAAACAATGTTCTTCAAACAATGTTCTGATCATGTGGAGATTATAGCCTCCAGCCAGGGCGAGTCAACCTCATTTTGCCAAATAAATTTAAGTCTCATTTGATAGGGGATCAGTCTAACTCCATCAACCGCGCACAATCCAGACATCGGGAATAACTAGAAGTTTCTGGTGGAAAAGCTCAATAACTCGGGACATAGATACGATTTGAACGCAGGACATCATGTATTGACGAATTGTCATTCATCAAATCATGCTGTGTACTCCGATCATTCACAATCACGAGCTGGCTAACCAAAGCCATTGTGTGTCCTCCGACCGCATATCTCTATTTAAAGTTTTGTTTAACAGTTTGACAGAATGTATGAATGTAATAGTGTAAACAAATTTTGAACGAATAAATAAATAAATAATTTTCTTCTTGTTTTAATATTTTTAGTTCGCTTCTTAAGCAGTCAGGCTTTTTTATTTTATTAACTTTTTTATTTAGGCAAAAATTTTTAGGTATGTTATTTTTCGAATTTCTTTTAAACATATTAGTAGTATATATTTTTATAATTACCACTACTACCACCCTTCATTTTGATACCACACTCGATGGGTTTGGTAAAAAAAAGAATTGGGACGCCAAAATAATTATGGCGTCCAAAATCCGCCATGTTTGTTTTTTTTAACGGCACTTATCTAAGAACGATTAGGCGCCTCTAGAGGTTTAGGTTTGAAAGATATGAGGTAATAAATAATATTACATACATACAAGATAACCACGAAAAACATAACCCTTTCCTTACAGTCGGGTAAAAAGACTTTTCAAACTTTGAACTTGCTAGCGTCTGTTTTACCAACCATTTTCAAAGCGAAAGTGAACTAATATGGGCTTGCTCGTTCCATCGTACACCTCATCTATCGTTTAGCATCAGCTAACATTGAGGTCAAAAGCAGACACATAGACAAATAAAAAAAAATGGTCATGGTGTTAACAGACTTCTGACGCCGATTGTACCTCCCTTAACCACGCGAAGTAATAGAGTCGAAAAACTTGGTTATTTGTTATTCGCAAGGATTTTAGAGTCATGCAGGTGATTTTGTATCGGTGTTCTTTTAGAAGCTTTTTGGTTTGTGTAATAATTATATTATTTTGCGTGAGATTGCAAAATAATGTACACAATGACTTGAAAGACTCGTGGTTAAATTATGACAGCGATGCGGGTTGTCAAAGTCAAAGATATTTATTCAACTAGGCATCTAAGAACTAGGCCAATAAGCGGCACTTTTGAACGTCAAACACAAATTAAAATTTACAAGTAATAAAAGTTAATTTTACCGTGCATTCGGAAAAGTAGCTTGTATGCACAAGAAACTCCATACTTACTCTTTTTTTATGATTGATATTTAAGATTATGTCATGTCAAGGACGGTCCGTGGATGGATTGGTGACCATCCATCGACAAGGACCGTTGGTCCCAGATGTCATTGGTTGACAGATGTCATCTCTGCTTTTTTTAATTTCTTGTAGTCTGAACCCACTGACCTCTATCATACAAGTAAGCTGGACTAAACATACTATATGAAATGACAGTTGATTTTTGTGCTGATTCAAAGCGCCCCGCTCGTGGTTCTCAGAAACTAAAATTAACACATTTAGAGATAGGTTAGTACCGATATTTCTCAAAATTAGGTAATACTAATATGTTCGCCTGGAAATATTATAATATTGTAACTAATATATCAGTATTAGTGATATTTTTAAATTACACTAATATCAAAATAGTAGACTTGGCAAGGCGTATCACTCATCTACTGTATTGACTTCTCGTAGTATGTTGGAACTAAATAAACACATCAATACGGTCTAGGGATATTTTTAAAAAAGCGAATTACTATCAATGTGTTAATTATTTATATGACATGTATATATTTAAAAGATACGTTATTTAATATTCTACCATTTTTTAATAATGGTTAAGGTACTTCGATTAAAATTTCAGGATTTTATGGAAAAAAAATGAAGCATAGACGGAAACCGTATATGGATTAACTTTTAATTTATGAGTAAAAACTGAAAAAAAATAGAAAAATCATTTAATTTGTGTTTATAAACTTGAAGTTAGTAGTCAGAGAAAGCGCCCATGATGTTCATAACACATCGGCAACGATTCGGCATGCTCAGAACAAGGTTGTCAATGTCTTGCTGCGGAATATTGTCCCATGTCCTTCTGAGATGCGCAAAAAGTTGATCTTCTGTAGCCAGATTTTCAGGAACTTCCTTCAGAGCACTTCTTTGCAGCATATCCCACGCATGCTCAATGGGATTTAGATCTGGCGATTGAGCAGGCCAGTCTAAGGCCCTAACATTGTGTGTATGTAACCAAGCTGCTACCGTTCTCGCCGAGTGTGCCCGGGCATTGTCGTGCATGAGCAGGAAATCTTGCCCCATTTGTGTTCTTCCACCTGTTGGACGTATCGTTCTGCTATCATATTGCCCCGCACCCAAACGAGATCCGTCCGTCCTCCAAGACGAATTCCTGCCCAAACCATAATTGTTCCTCCTTGGTATGGGTGAACTTCCATAGGGGTCCAGGAACTCGCCAAACACGCGTCCTTCGTGAATCTGGATGGAAACCGAACCTGGATTCATCGGTGAACAGCACATTGGACCATTGCTCACGGCCCCAGTCCACGTGGTTCCGAACCCATTCTAATCGTCGTCCACGATTGCCTCTCCGTAAAGGTGGGACCCGGAGTGGTCTACGAGAGCATAGATTGCTTTCATGCAGTCGCCTTCTTACAGTTTGGTCACTCACAAGCACTTGGTGTTCCACTCGCAGCCTTTGGACCAATTGAGTCGCCGTTGCATTTGGTTGAGCTCGCGCAGTAATTTGCAAAAATCGGTCTTGTCTAGGGATAGTGATGCGACTTGGCCCCCGGTGCCTCTCCGCTACTTTACCTGTGGCACGATAGCGTGTCCACAATCTTGAAATTACATTTTGGTGGGTCGCTATGGCCTCAGCAACATTACGCTGAACAGACCCAGCTTCCAGCATTCCCACAGCTCGTAACATCTCCGCCCTCGTCAAATGTTGGCGTTGCATGGCTACAATACCTCAATTCTAACTTTATTTTTCGTTTAAAAATGAAAAAAAAACTCTAACTAAACGTAATTCGTATTGTTTTCTAAATTTCGCACAAATGAAAATTCCCTCTCCTACACATCAAGACATTTTTATGCCACCGAAACAAAAGAATTTGCAAAAATTTGAATTTGGAATTAGTCTGAGATAAATAACAAACAAATCGGTGTATAAAAGATTCCAATGCGGCCAGTACTTTTCGAGTTATTTAATTGAGTATGAAATATCCCTAGACCGTGTTGATGTGTGTATCTCATGTTGCTATTGGTGATGAATGTTATATGAATGCCTAATAATCAGTAATAATATGTTCAAAAGCAATGTGTAATACTAAATTCTGGAAGCATCATCATGATCATCTACAGCCCGACTTCGCCCACTGCTGAGCACAGGCCTCTCTCTTGTATTAATTCTGGAATAATATCATGATAATTTTAATTTTATTAACAAATGTTTTGAAGTCAAACAATTTATTATCTGCATCTGAAACAGAGTTGAAAACTGATATAAGTCTCCACCTTGCTGGAATGCGACGTCACTCTTATTTGCACCTTAACACTACAGAGACAGGATCTCAGCGATGAGAGCGAGAAATACGTCCGTTGTAAATGATTATCCATCTCATTTATTATTATAATTATATAAATGATGTTCCCTTCACGAATCCGATGGGCGCCAACCGAGTGAATCCGAACGATTGTAAGTATTAACTAACTAGTGTACTTGAGCGAGGAGATACTTGCTCAAATATACTAGTTTTAAGGATAAGTTGTAAGCCTATCCCCATATTTAAATCTCACTGATGTGACAGTAATGCGCTATAACTTTACTAGCACACTATCCACTAGTTTATAGCTTGCAATCTAACTGAAAATATTTTTCAGTTAATCTTTACAGCAATTATTCTATTACTTATAAATGAATCATAATAAAAATAACTGGGTTTCTTTTTCTCTTACCTATTAAATTATTCTCACGATCGATAAAGCCCATATTTTTTTTTTTACCGAAGCCTGTGTCCCATCTCTTATATAAGTTCCATGGTCTCTCACGTTAAGTCACGTTGCTATCAGCGCCAAAATGGCGGAAATCAAATGTCTTCATTTTGTCATCGATAATATGAAGTCCAGCGTACTTGTATGATAGAGGTCAGTGTCTGAACCACAAAAGTCTGAAAACCAGTCACACCAAAGAGAATTTGTGTAATTCAGTTACTGGATTGTGCAAGTCCGATAAGTAGTCACTTCGTGTATAGTATAGTTAATTTGCCTGCATACGGTTATATAAGATTGGTTAACAAAATAGTAGTTGAAAAAAATCTTAAGAAATTATGATAAAATACAACTTCATCATTTCAACTGCTGGGACACATGCCTCTTCTCTGTGAGAGAGGGAATGGGCCGTTTTCCACGACGCGGGACCAGTGCGGGTTGGTGGATGTCACAAATGTCTTCGAATTTTTGGATCTAGGATATGCCGGTTTCCTTCACCGTTGTGAGAGCAGTGGTGATAAAACAATCTACACAAAGTTAGCGCCTGCCTGGGTTCGAACCTACCACCTACAACTTGTAAGTTGCAACGTTTACCACTGCTCGTTCACTATAAGTCGTACAAATACAACATTATTTGGTGGAATCAAATTATATATCGACCCCATGCACCAAAAGAGTGTAACCCACAAAACACAACAAACAGGTATGTATAAAAATTATGCCAAGAAATCAACCCATTCCACCACACCACTAATTTCCGCACCACTAAACCAAAAACACCATTTAACTAAAAACAGTTAAAACTAAAACTAAACATAGGTAACTACTGCCTTCCATTACCTCACTATTTAAGCCCGCCTGCGTAGATAAGGCGGAACTAACCGGCGTTGGCTTGTAATTAGAAACCGTAAAGTTTCTGGACTTAGATCGAATGATAACTGACTTTAAAATTGCTTCTTGAAGCGTGGGGAATTGGGTTTTATTTGTTAGCTTTTATGGGTTAAAAGTGTGGGTCGGTTTTATTGGGTGGGAGTGTAAATGTCTCTTTTTTCAGGAAAGACGTAAACTGCATTATAACTGCTGTACGTATTTTGTCAAGTTTTGTATTTCCACCGCCTCGTAAAGTGATCTATCTCGTAATGGTTTCATAACATTCTAAACTAATCATATGTTTGTGATCTCTGAATGTACTGATTTCATCATGAAAATTCGGTGTTAAAAAATTAACTCTAAGAATTTCGCGAGAATACTCGGTATCGATAAACAAAACGATAACAAATAAATATAAAAAAAGATTTTTATACGTCACAAAAGTAAGCTACCTAAAAACACTACCTACTGCGCTCTGTGGACCGACTGCCTGGGCGTTCTGTGGTGCGCAAATTGAAACATTTACGCGTAATACAAATAATTTTATATCTTGGTAACGGTTGTTTTTTTTCTTCTTTATATTTTTTTATATTTTATTACACAACCTCAGTTAATTTATTAACACCTTATAGTTGGGTGTCAAGGTCCAGTCCATAGAATACGTATTATCCTGAAAAAGAACACCGTTTTTGTGGGATAGACCACGGGAATAAAGCTACGGGCAAAACTTCTTAAACAGTATGTAGCTGAGCAAGCTGTAACTGATGAAGTGCAGAGTCTGACTCATCATAGTAGTCTACTGCTGGACATAGGCCTATCCAATTGCACGCCATTTGGTTCGATTTTTGGCAACTTCAACCAGCTGCTACCAGCCACCCTGCGAAGATCTTCGCGCCACCTAGTCTGAGGACTTCCTACCTTACGTTTACCAGTTCGCAGTCTCCACTCAAGAACACGTTCTACTCAAAAATAATATTGTATTTAAAGGTGGAATCTGGGACCGCGGTCCCGGTCCCGAAAGCCCTACGACCCGTTTACCCCAACGGTCATCGGTTCTACGACTTATATGGCCGGCCCATTGCCACTTCAGCTTACTTATTCTGTGAGCTATATCGATAACGTTGTTTTTCTGCCGGATCACCTCGTTTCGGATTCGATCCCTTAGAGAAACTCCGAGCATAGCCCTTTCTATAGCTCGCTGAGCAACTTTGTACTGATAAACCAGCCGTATTGTGAGTTTTCAGGGTCTGACTGATAGACTGGATTAGGAAATCTATAAAATACTTTTCGTCCCAGTAGCACGTATCTTTGGAAGAATTTCCGAGATTCACACTGATGCATCGGATAGCAAAAGCCAGTTCAGAATTATTTCTTTCCTTCGCTGCACTTCTAAAAATAACCAGGCCTGATACATTCTACCCCTAACCAAGATTTTAATTCTCGAATACTAGTCTTGATACTTTGAAAACAGATCACTTACCGCAACAGGTGGATATCGAATATTCTAGCTTCATGCTAGCTTGTCCATACTCGGGTTTTAATAAACTTTTCCTTTGCACTTTGATCCGGATTATTTATGGTTATACTCTGATTTAAAACTTAGCTTTCTTTGCTTTTTTTGCAAGGGAGATAATTTTATTCGATGCTTCATGTTCTAAGTCATTTTCTTCTTGATATTTACTGAAAATAATCGAAGGTTTGAAGTGAGGGAAGAGAACTGAGTCAGTTAGAGTGATTTTATTATTGGTAAGAAGTAATTAAAAAAAATGATATGAAATAGATCCGTTGCTAATAATTACGTTTTTGGTAATTAGCCAATTATTGTTTGTTCCAAAAACTACACTTTTCAACCTTATTCATACGATTGAATAAGACTGATTATCTTTGAGTTAACGATATGTTTTTGTTCTAGAAATAGCCAGCTCATAGAAAAGCATTTCAACAAGAAATATCCCACTAAAAGAAACTACTTCAGAAAATAAAGACATTATTTTGCTGCGGACACACATTCAATAAATGAACACAAAACAAAATATTATTTTGGCTCTTATTTCGAAAATTAATGACAATTAGTGAATCTTATGAAGCACTTTATTGAAGAAAATTGAACTATGTAGAAATAAATGTGCTCTGAGCACAAATTGCAGTAAAATCAAAAGTTTACGAGAATTAAGCAAAAATTTTAATTTTGGGTTCTTTGACAGTCCATATTTTTTTGCTCATTTGCAATGTTTATGGACTTTTCAGGCAACGTTACTGCTACCATAATTAACGTGATGCCGGTGAAAGTACTTCACTATGATATTTGCCGCAGATTGGCCTCTAATTGCAGTTATTTTCCTGGACTAAACTCTATATCCTACAAACTTATCTTCAAAAACACCAAAACTAATAAAACTATACTCAAAAACATAACCCTCCTTCAGCAGTCAGGTAAAACTACCTAAACTATTCCATCCGTCACTTCCATCCAATCTTTCCTTCAAAACATTGAATGTAAAACAATGATATGTTAATACCAACACAGGGCCGGACTAAATAATTCATGTGGTGTTCAGGGCCCCACTGAGGTGAAGGGTGCAAAAAATATTACACTGCCAAGGCCCGTGGTAAAATCATGAATGTATTTTCTGGGAAAAAAGGCATTGAAAATGTAACTCGTTCTAATCGGTTTTCATTTGTTATGTCAGAATGGAAAAAAGGTGTTGGTTGTTTTTGATGAAGCACTTGGAATGTTTAGGTTTAGAAGAACATTTAGTAATTTAGCTTACGACTTAGTTGGATTGATGCCTGTTGAGACGCTTAAAAGACATTAATATTTTTGTCTTTTTACAAGCTAATTATTAACTTGCAATGTATATATGTTCGGGTCTAGTTCAAGACTAGTCTTGTAACAGAATTTTAAAGCA
This sequence comes from Orthosia cruda, assembly GCA_964057195.1. NCBI lineage: Eukaryota > Metazoa > Arthropoda > Insecta > Lepidoptera > Noctuidae > Orthosia > Orthosia cruda. The sequence continues at coordinate 29,057,810 of OZ059839.1, forward strand.
GTTATCCTCAACCGCAGGCTGATTACGTACCTTTTGCAAGAGCAAAACGATAGCGATCAAACGCTTTATGTCATAAAAGTCGGAATTAACTGCAGTGTAGTATGGTAGGTCCTACACAATCGTATGCTAATCGATCGCTGTTTGTCAAAGGAACTTATTTAAAAAAAAATATGCCAAATACTCTAAAACTTCTGTATGGAACAGCAATTATTGCGCAAAAATCGCTATCGTTTTGCGCAAAAGATACGTAATGACCCTGCCGATTATGATTAATTGTTGCCTACACGTTGGGTTGGGATGACAAAGCATGGTAAGCTAAAAAGCTTGTATAATTATTTTATTTTTTATTTGTAAAAAATATTATATATACCTATCTACTTAATCATTTAAGCAAAATGGCATGAGTTTAGAATTTTCTTTTTATCAATGTTGATATCTATATATGAGGAAATATTTGTATTTTTGTATGTAACGAATAAACTTAAAAACTACAGGACCTATTTCAAAAAATCTTTCACCGTTGGGAAGCTGCTCTATCCCCGGGTGACATAGGCTACTTTTTATCCTTGTATTCCCACAGGAACGGGAACTACGCGGATGAAACCGCGAGGCGTCCGCTAGTTTATTATAACTTATATCTGGCTATATACGAGTGATATACTATTAGCAATAACGATTATCACTTTTATAATATCTGTACTGTATCAATTAGAATAACCCTTGTGCTCTCCATAACCAAATAAGAATAATCTTAGGGACCCCGCCAGACTGGAGCGACGCTTTTTCATTCTATCTGTATTGGGTTATGAGGCAGATCTTCAGAGAAACAATGCCTTCTTGATAATAAAAGTAGTTTATTATATTTGCTCATAGAAGTCAAAAACACTAAGTCGGAATAGGAAACATCGACAAAGATAAGATTTTTTTCTATTCTTTCTTACACAAATTTTTAGTTTACTCTATTATCCTAACGTGTATGCAAAATTTTATTTGAATCAGTTGAGGACAACCACTTTAAAATTCAGTTGCAAGATTTGACCCGAACACATTTACATATATTATATACATACATTGCAAGTTAAATAAAATCTTGTAAAAAAACAAATAAGGGGCAAACATTAAAATAAACTAAAATATGATCAGTGGATTTTTTATTCAGATCAATTTTAGACCAATTTCCGTAAAAAAATAAGTTGTCGCATGTGTTGTCACAGATAATATAATACTAGCATACAGATGCCTCATCCCATACAAAGAAACCGTGCCGCCGTAACAAGCGTTTTTCGTCTGATTATTCTGATATTTTTTTGTACATCGAACGCGTTGGGTTCTGTTTAACGGTGATAAATAGATGGTGTTAGCAGCGACTTGCAAGTAAAAGGGTTACCTAGTAAACCCGTGAATATTTTTCTCTAAATACAGTAAAGGTTCGTTTTATAGTACTTTTTGCACGTTACAGTTTTTTTGCACCAAAATATGTTACAATGCAAATTTTAACAATCGAGTGGAATGCCTCAGACATTTAAAAATGCGCCATCTATTGGCATCAATTTTAAATGATCCGTTCAAATAATCTTTGAAATGTGAATTAAGAACCCAATATTCCATAATTTTGAACTTAGGAGAGTTGATTAAACAAGAACATACAATTTTTATGTTCAATTCCAGAAAATGTTAATAATACACACATTCATTAACAGATAGGTCATATCAATAGGTGAGTCAAGGGAGTAATATCGGGCCATTGGAATTTATATTGGTAGTCAACGATCTGCCAACAGTAGTCAAAGAGGCGAAGTGTCTGCTGTTTGCTGATGACTTAAAGTTATTTTTAGCTGTTAAAGACGAGGCAGATTGTAAACGGCTCCAGTCAGACATTAACAGTGTAGTCCAATGGAGCAAAACTAACAAACTTAATTTTGATGTTGACAAGTGCTGTGTGATGAGTTACAGCCGTGCGCGTGCTCCATTGCATTATCAGTACGAGATGGACACGGAGGTAATGCCGCGCGTCACACAGGTGCGGGACCTGGGCGTGCAGATGGTGCCGGAGTTGAAGTTCCGCAAGCACATAGTTGAGGTGTGCGGCAGGGCTTTCAGAAATCTCGGTTTCATTTTGAGACAATGTAAGGATTTTAGCGATACGGCGGCTGTAAAAGTTTTGTATAATGCACTGGTACGGAGCCACCTGGAAACAAGTGCTATTATTTGGAATCCTCATGAGGGAAAGTACAGCCTCATGTTGGAAAAAATACAAAACAAGTTTGCGAGGTTTCTGTATTTGAAAGAATATGGGGTTTACCCTTTTTATCCCCTCATGTACCCAAGTCTTTTCGTCCTGGGCATGGTTGGATATACCAGGCTGGCAGTTAGAAGAGATGTTGCGCTGGTCAAGTATGTGGCTAGCGTACTGCTAGGTTTGTTGCACCACCCAGAGGTGCTGGAGGCGCTGCGGCTGTGCGCGCCGGACGAGTGCGTGGGCGCGCGCCGCCGCCCCGCTCTCTTAGACGTACCGTTGGCTAGGACTAACTTACTTAAGTTTACCCCTATGATGCGAGTCATACGTTTGATAAATGCTGTAACGTTATCGGAAGATATATTTTGCCAAAACCTGTCGAGATTCGTCAAAGTAGCGCAAAATTTAATTGAAAAAGGTCTGACCATTTAAATAATGATTAAAGTATTGGAATGTCTTATTGTAATGATTGATATATTGTATTTTAATGTTTTATATGTGTGTTATAACATCGCCTTGGAAGTCTCTGTAAAGGTGTTATAATAATTAATGAGTAAATAAATAAATAATAAATAAATAAAGCACGCCATCTAGTGAGATTTATTTGAACTAAATTTTCTTTCTTAGCAATGAGACCCCGTGGTGTTGCACAAGTCGGTAGTAAAGCCATTAATCTCGAATAAATACATACTTTACGATTTCAAAACATTATGATATTTATTTCAACCCAAATCTAATAAACATTTATTTAAACAGTTTACCGCGCGCCATCAAAAAGATTAATATAAACGCAGCATTGATATTCACGATCATTTAACGGTAAAATAGGCCATTAGTTAGTCCAGGAGCTCGGCTACAGGAGCGCATTGCTTCTGAATATTTCTTTATTCAAATTAATCGAAGTTTGCGTAGCAATTCTTTTTTGTTTTTCTTCGAATCTGATTTATGCAGAGATAAATATTTATTTCATCGTTTATTGGGTTTATTTAAAAAAATTGTCTAAGAAGAAGGTGGAGAACTGGGTGTCATCGCTTGAGGTAAGCCTAGATGTCTGTGTATTAAGACCGTCTGAGGTTGTTGTATTCAAATGGCACAATGTACCATCTAGGTTGGTATATTACGGTAATAATATTCTCATCAACAGTATCAACCTTTCTGCCATTTTTTGACTGGTTTGTAGCGGCATCGATACACATAGGAATTACAAAAAAAAACTGATGTTACACCTATCCTAACGAACTTAATAAAGTTACCTTTGCTAGGTAATAAAACCGAAATAGACCGAATATCTTTGCACGAGAAAATTAACTACTCAGAATAATGTAGACTGTATCTCAAAACTAGTATTGAAATTGAATATGAAGTACTTCGTGAATGCTTTGGATCATTCCAAAGCATTCACGAAGTAAAACTAATGAGTTTCTGAATACATCTTCGTGTTTGCAATCCGAAATCATATTAAATTACTAAACATCGTGAGGTGTTGAGAGTTGCAGTGTTAAAATTATGATATATTTTAGTGAACTAAGTTAAAGGCAGAATGGATGAATATTAATTAAATGGATATCTTGGATTTCGGATATGTAGCTACTGTAAGACTGCTGTCATTTATTGAAGATTTCCTTGTCTATCTCCGAAGGAAATCTGATGACCTCCACTAAAATTTAAACCGGACCACCACACACTTCCAAGCAGCAAAATAATCATCAAAATCAGTGGACAATTGGCGTAGATAACGCTGAACAAACATGAAAAAAAATTGTCGAACTGAGAACTTCCCTCCGATAATTTTAGTCGGTAAAAAATAATGAAGAATTGGCTTGAATGATGTGGTTGATTCAACATTAATCATCGAACCCATCATCATCATCATTTCAGCCAATAGACGTCCTCTGCTGGACATAGGCCTCCCTCAGGTGTCGCCACATTGACCGGTCCCGCGCGTCTCGCATCCAGTGCATTCCCGCAACCTTAACCAGCTGATCGGTCCACCTAGTGCGAGGCCCTCCAACACAATCGTCTTCCAGTTCGCGGTCGCCATTCCAGAACTTTTCGGCCCCATCGGCTATCCGTTCTGCGAGCAATCTGCCCTGTCCACTGCCACTTAAGTTTCGCAATTCTTCGGGCTATCTCGGTAACTTTGGTTCTCCTGCGGATATCCTCATTTCTGATGCGACCACGCAAAGAAACTCCGAGCATAGCCCTCTCCATTGCCCTCTGGGTGACTTTAACCTTTCTGATTAGGCCCATTGTGAGCGACCACGTTTTGGTCCCATAGGTAATTTCTGGCAACACATGTATTCTTAAGAATGACAACTAAACTAGTAAACGAATAATAGCTATTTATGCAACTGTTACGTTATGGACGGTCTTTTAATACGAGTGCCATTTTTCGGTACAAGCGTAGCACGTACCGAAATAGGTGGGCACGAGTTATTGAAAGACCAATAACGTACAGTTGCATACAAGATTTTATCTACGAAGGAAGGAATAAAACACAGATATAGACAAATAAGTATTTCAAGAAGTGTGTTTAAGTATTTTATCTACTCTCATATCGTAATATTCGAATTATAAAATTCAAATCGAGTTTATATTGGCATACTTTATAAACACAATACCGAAATTTAAAAATAGAATCATATTATAACACTATTTCTCTAACAAAATAATGCTATAAAACAATTTTTTTTCTATTACGATACAGGACAAATCCAAGAAGTTAATCACTAAGGAGTTTCCATCAATATTTTTTTTGTAATGCCATTTTATAGAACCTATTATAAAAAGATTTGATTCCAATTTTAAATTGTCTATGACAATGCCCGCTTTAGACTTAGCACGCACTGCGATTTTTATTCGCGCGAATTTTGTTTCCTTCTACCTGTTCACAGAGCTCAAAATATTCAGGCGAATAAAATTCGCGCCGTGGTGCGGTGGATTCTGTGGCAAAACACGGATTTCTTGCGGCATTATTTCCAGACGATTTCTTTACCGCAATGCGAACAACTTCATACAATTCCATAGGTCGCAGAATGGGCGGAAAAAATCGCGCGAATAATGATCGCAGTGCGTGCTAAGCCTTAGCGCATGCGCGGTTAATGCGGTGATGTGCTGGGTTTTGGCGCCAATCATACGTTTTGCAAGTTTTGCTGTACTGAATTTTTGAATTATTTAAATTATTGTTTAAAAATGTCTGATATAAGTGAATATGAAGAAAATTTGGCTCCACCCGATATTTTAGATGCGGCGAAGGAAATTACTCTTAATTTATTACCAGCAAAGTCGAGAAAAGTATATGACAAATGCTATCACGATTTTATGGCATGGAAAATGCAAAAAGAGGTATTTAGTAGGTTCAATCCCTATTTATGAGTGTAGATAAAGTAGTGTATGAAACTGCACATAACTAGGTATTAAAACATTCGTGTGAAAACTATTAAGTATATGACAAATGCTATCACGATTTTATGGCATGGAAAATGCAAAAAGAGGTATTTAGTAGGTTCAATCCCTATTTATGAGTGTAGATAAAGTAGTGTATGAAACTGCACATAACTAGGTATTAAAACATTCGTGTGAAAACTATTAAAAACCTCGCCTACGGCTCGGTTTTTAAACACACACTCATGTTTTAATACCCCTCATTATGCAACAGTTTCATAAACTACTATTATTTCTCATATACATGTCTTAATTTTTCTGGTAGTTAATTATTTGTAGCCGCAATTTGTTATATCTGGTGGAGTATTTTCAATATCACTTGATGTTGAAGACATTTTTAATAAAATTTCACTCATTTTTTTTTTTCCTGTGTCCACTTTTTGTATTTCTTTATTTAGTCTTTATTAGGTATAAGGCAAAGGTCTTGTAGCCGCAAAAGCCAAATAGTATACGATACTTTTGTTCTAAACTTGTTCCATTTTTAAAAACATCATTTACATTGTCTCGATTTCGAAGTAATATTATAGGTACCTGGCTGTATGTTCAGAATGTCTTTGCTTGTGTTTTAGAATTTACGACGATTCGCATAATGCAACCCGATGTCGTTATGGGTATCATAATGAAACCGCTATCAATTTTGTAATTCGAATATAACGAAACCGATGTAGATAAAAACGTTTTATGGAATCTTTTACTTACAGAATATCAATCAATCTGCCAAGCATGTTTCCAACTATATTGGGATCGGTTTCCAGTCTGCTATTTACTTCATCATCAGCCTTTTTAATGTTCCCACTGCTGGATCCATGAGAGGGAATGGGCTATAATCCACCACGCCGGCAGAGTTCGGCTTGCTAAATGTCACATTTCTTCGATTTTGTGGTTCTAGGATACACCTTTTACTTAAAAACTAATAATAGAATTAAGTTTTTAAACTGTCATGGTCACTAACACTAATATTAACATTATAAGCGGGATATTTACCATGTTTACTGTTTGTAGCGAGTTTCCGATATTTCGGTGCTGTTGCAAGCACCATGATCACGGATAAACTGAAGTCATTGCGGGTGGGTGTTTATGAGGAGACAAAACGGTCTACCCTCTTTCTTGTTCGTTTTTTGCACTCGGTACCGCTACCATTGTCACTCACAACTCGATTCTGTTCCCGACTCACGAAACTCACTGTGTCCGCTCGCGAATTTTTTACGGCACTTTTTCGGGGTTTACACAGCTGGGTTTACAAACAGTAAACATGGTAAATATCCCGCTTATAATGTTAATATTAATAATAGAATTGTCAATTAAAGTTGGAATAAACTTAAAAACAAGTTTTTACGAAGATTCTGTAATGCCATTTAAAAAGTTTAGCTATTAGTTTATTTGATGCCTATCAATATACTACGCTAAAAGTCCTAAAAGTTTATTTCCTGCGTTAAAAATAGGTACACATTATAATTTTTGATGTTTCATCTGCTATTTCATGTATGTCAAGACGTTCAAGTTTGTCGCTTTTTCTTCCTTTTTTTTAGATTGTATTTTTTACTTTAGATATGAATCTTGTTCAAATACCTATACATAAGTAATTAGGGTATTTAAGAACCGTGATTCTGATTTTCCATTTAGTTGTCATTGTAAATAATAATAATTACGACGTTGGTGCCTTGCTTGATAAATAAAAATCAGGAAACGGTGATCTAATACTTTTCTGACAAACTAAACATTCGAGAAGTGTGTCGATGTCACCTAACAAAATATTTTGAAAAGAAAACCTAAATTAAAAGTAAAACAATTTTAAAATGATGCTACAAAAATCTACTTACCAGCTTCTAGACTAAGTTGATCGACAAAAAACAGGTCAAAATAATTGGTTTAATTTCCCTCAACATAAATCATGGTGCAGCATTTCGCCGTCTTATAGTTAGTGCCGCTATCTGACAAAATCATAATTTTAAGTTATAGACGAAAAACTAAAACCTCGAAATAATAAAAATTGACGCTGTTGTTCAACTATCACATCACACTAATATTATAAAGGCGAAAGTTTTTGAGTGTGTTTGTGTGTGTTTGTTACTTCTTCACGCTCAAACGGCTGTACGGATCTGAGATAGATTGCGGATTACAGTCTGCAATAGCACATAGGATACTTTTTATCCCGGGAATACGTTTCCTTGAGATAATTCTCGACATTCACGCTGGCGAAACCACTGGCAGAAGCTAGTAAATGATATAGGAGAGTTCCCAAGGTCAATATAGATGTAACTACACATTTTTGAATAATATGCCCCTTATTTTTAATCATTAAGTTAATCTTAAATAAAAATACTTTTTGCAAAAAAATACTACCGACTTCCAAATACAAAACTACAAAGTGAAAAATAACTTAATTTTTTGAAGTCGGTGTCTTTCGTAGGTACCATTTTTTTGCGTTATGGACACCGACTTCAAAAAATTAAGTTATTTTTCACTTTGTAGTTTTGTATTTGGAAGTCGGTAGTATTTTTTTGCAAAAAGTATTTTTATTTTTCACTTTTTAGTTGTACGTACCTAATAAGCAAGTTAGTAAGGGAACTATTTCGCCAGAATAGATTTCATGAAACTTGAACATAACCGGTGAAATGAGAGATCTGCTTACCCCTTAAGAGCGAACTGGCGTGATGTTATGTTATGAAATGTTATAAACAACAAACAGACATGCGATTGCAGCAATCCCGAGAGATTGCCGTTATTTATTGAAGAGTTCTGTTGTATATCTCCGAAGTTCTTCATCAGATCTTCACCAAATTAAAATGGCACCAATTTCGGAACATACTTTTTCGAACAAAAAAAGAATTTTCAAAATCGGTCCACAATTGACGGAGTAATCGGTGAACATACAGGTAGGTTTGTTAACAAGGCAATTTTTGGCGTTTTTATTTTTTACTCGGTATGTGTTGATTGTAGAGTAAAATTACTCAGACAGATCGATATAGATTTTTTCGCTAATTACGATGGCATTAAAAAAACTAAAATCGGTTAATTGACAGATAGTGGCACTCTAGCTTTAGGAAGGCAGCATTCTGTAATTAATCATTTGGCTGAGTGTTGGTACAGAATAGACCAGATCGGTTCAATTTAACACTGCAATTAACGAATTGTGGGACGGAGAGGTGTTCCCGGTACGTTTTTTGTTTTATTTTTCGATTAAGATGTGTTCGGACTTTGAAAGTGTTTTGGGATACTTCCTGTACGTAGTACTTGGTTGATATTGCTTATAGTTAAGCTCTGTTTCTATGCTTAAATCTGGTACTCACTAATGACACGTAGGTACCATGTAACATTTCAATGTTCTTTTGAGGATTTTATGATATCTAAGTATAGTCAGTCCTACTGTAGGTAAATTGGAACCAAATTATAGTATTAAAGAAGTTCTGTGGTAAAAAAAGATTTCCTTCTATGCATAACAAGTGGACACCAGTGCTGCCAACTCGACTAAGCAAAAACCCGCTATTAGCTCTTTAATAAAGCGCTATATGGTCGCTGTCAAAAAAGCGCTATATTCGGCGCCAAATTCAAATAAAAGTTTGTTTGTAGTTGGTTTTTTTTCTATGGGCACATCCATTTTTGTTATCGTTCACTGCACAACTCGTTAAATTGACTCAGAATAACTGACGGAAAGATATAAATTACTTTGGAACAATAGAACGTGAAATAAAGTAAAGCTACAAATAACAAAATAGTTAGCGAGGAATCAGTGCTGCAATCTCGAGGAATCCCCAACTCATAGACTAAGATACCAACAAAAGAAACATAGCAACATTTAAGTGTTTATAGTTCTAAAAAAAAATGTGATTCGTTCCTTGTTACGCACGTTACAGAATAAATAAAAGTAGATGTGCATATCATTATAATATGATTTCTAAAAGCACTAGATTTAGCACTAGGCGCTAGAACGCGCTATTGAACAAAAACCGGCCAAGTGCGAGTCGGACTCGCGCACGTAGGATTCCGTACCATTATCGCAAAAAACGGCACAGAAATCACGTTTGTTGCATGGGAGCCCTACTTAAATATTATTTTTATTCTGTTTTTAGTATTTGTTGTTATAGCGGCAACAGAAATACATCATCTGTGAAAATGTCAACTGTCTAGCTATCACGGTTCATGAGATACAGCCTGGTGACAGACAGACAGACAGACGGACCGCGGAGTCTCAGTAATAGGGTCCCGTTTTTACCCTTTGGGTACGGAACCCTAAAAACGGCAAAAAAATCACGTTTGTTGCATGGGAGCCCTACTTAATAGTACATTATGGTACAAGTGTGTAAAGTTGGTGATTACCGCTGAGGCGCCATTGAGACCCGAGCCGTTAGGTGAGGGTCTTAAGATAGCCGAGGACGGTAATCATCAATACACACGTGTATCATACGACGTTTTTCAACACACTTGTGAAGAAAATAATACTAAAAAATCATTTCCAACAGTGAAAACGAGTTGTGAAATTTTTATTCAGTTTTCCTATGAGCGCATCTAACAATGGCGATCGGCCATAGAATAAAATTCTAAAAATAATGAGTTATCTTTTTTTTTGCTTTTCGCGGATAGCGATTTAGCCACGTACAAAATGGGGAATTTCAAGTTTTCTTTATTACAGACAAAATCAAAAGTTATATTTAAGTGAAAGTTTTATTTACTAAACACGTACAAGTTGAAATTATCTATTTAAATACGAAGTTGCATGAAATGTGTTGCATTTGTACTATTGAGCTCGATCGTTTTTGTATCGAAACTTTTTTAAGAACAAAGCAACTCAACCAATTAATTAAAAAAAAAACTCTTTATCTCACTTGTGAATAATAGTAATGAAAAAGTCACAGTTTGATAACAGGTATCATTATGTGCCTAATTGCGGTGAAATTAGAACCACTTTATGAGCAAGTGTGTTGAAAATATTATTTTTGTTCTGTTTTTAGTATTTGTTGTTATAGCGGCAACAGAAATACATCATCTGTGAAAATGTCAACTGTCTAGCTATCACGGTTCATGAGATACAGCCTGGTGACAGACAGACAGACAGACGGACCGCGGAGTCCCAGTAATAGGGTCCCGTTTTTACCCTTTGGGTACGGAACCCTAAGAACGGCAAAAAAAATACGTTTGTTGTATGGGAGCCCCACTTAAATATTTATTTTATTCTGTTTTTAGTATTTGTTGTTATAGCGGCAACAGAAATACATCATCTGTGAAAATGTCAACTGTCTAGCTATCACGGTTCATGAGATACAGCCTGGTGACAGACAGACAGACAGACGGACTGCGGAGTCTCAGTAATAGGGTCCCGTTTTTACCCTTTGGGTACGGAACCCTAAAAACGGCAAAAAAAATACGTTTGTTGTATGGGAGCCCCTCTTAAATATTTATTTTATTCTGTTTTTAGTATTTGTTGTTATAGCGGCAATAGAAATACTTATTCTGTGAAAATTTCAACTGTCTAGCTATCACGGTTCATGAGATACAGCCTGGTGACAGACAGACAAACACAAATCAAGGGTGTCTGTGCTTACCAAGACAACCGCGATGCAACAATGAATAAATCGTTAACTCTTTTTGCTTACCTCGTAATGTATAGCCTTCTTCATTAAAATTCAGAAATTAAATGAAATTACACGTATAATCATAGGTCTGAGTTATGTATAATTGCAATCGGAAGCGGTGGCGTGGCGCGCTAGATCTGGCGCTGAAAGCGCTAAGTTGGCAGTATTGGTGGACACATATTACAGTAACATTATCACAGGCTTATTAATTAAACTATGGGATATTTTACAAAAAAGATAAATAGAAATTAAGTCCTAGGAATATCAGAACACAGGTCTAATAAAAGTTTACCGTTATATCATACCTGTTTAAATCTAAGTGAACTTGTAGAAGACTCAAACGAATTCTTAAAAAATATGGATATGATACGTGCATTTTTTTAAATCGAAAATCATTTTCAATTTTTAATTTCTTTTTCTCAATATTGCAAAAATTCAGATAGCGTGCCCACTGAATCGAGATACAAAAGTAATATTTAAAGATTGGAATTTCCACGAAAATCATCAGGTGTTAGAATATAAGAATACACTTTTTCTAAAGGTGACCTATTGTGTAGGTATGTCACCTACACAATAGGTCACCTTTGGACCTAACTCGTAATTATACTCCTCAGACGATTGATCCTTCTAATCGAGTGCTGTCGAGAATACTTTAAAGAATATTTTCTTTTTGTAATGGCACCTGAAGGGTTTTACTTTGAAACTCATTAAAGTAAGTTTATTAGAAATTTTCTCAATTGCTATTCAATGACGCTTCTTTTTTAGGCTTTTTTAGAAACTTTTTGATCATTCAAGTGTTGCAAGTCTTCATAAACTACACTAAATTATGACTTAAATTAATACAAAATCCTATTAAAAATTATATTGTTCCAACACCTTCACTCTTGTCTTCAGTACCCCAGGAACCGCGCATTTTTTTCCGTGATTAAATTAGTCTATAGCACTCAGCGACCGTATGATTTTCGATTAGAGCAATAGTTTTCGTAATCTTTTAGAACGCCCACAGATAATCTTTTACAAACAAACAATATTACTTCTGATTAATAAGATTTACGACCTTCTTGAGTTTTCATTTTTTATGGTACACACTGTGTTTACGTCCTTCATCCAACTCTCCTGTCACAGGTCTGCTGAAAGAAATTTCTTTTGAAATAACCAGCACCTTTGTTGCCCCATAAATAAATAAAATAAGTTTAGCACTGTTCCATAAACAAAGTAAACAAACATTTAAACCAAACACACTATAGATCCACTATGACAAGTTAAAACGTGTCTAAACCCTTACAAACCTTGGCTAGAATGCCACCTGATGCCTTATCACTACGGAACCCTTTTCAAAGCCCACGCTATTGCCACTAAAGGGATAGATACAGAAGTTTGGCTTCATAAGACGAGCGAAATCAGGCGCACGCACGGCGATCTAAAAAAATACAGGTCGCGAGTGCGCTTGCACTCGTTGCAAGCAAAATACAGGCTTGGTTAGATAGTGCAAGAAAGCTAAATCAGTCACTCCAGTATAGCACTCGCAACGTATGACCGCATCACTCAGGTTATTACCATTACGAGTCGGTCGAGTAACTCGTATCAAAGTCAGATGCGACCATCATTACAGCCGAAAGTCATCCACTGCTGGACATATAGTACTCCTCCAAGTTCCTATGCTGATTCTTTCGCATCCAGCGGATTCCCTTCACAATACCATTAGACTGTTTCTATTTACACAGGCGAACTTAATGCCTTAGGCATCCACCAGAAGCATTCTATGTTCGGTAAGAAAATAAAATTAACTTCGCTGAACCCTCCTCTAGCAGGGCTAGCTTGGTATTTGAGTTATGACAATTAAAAATGCAAGAACACAGGCCAGCAGCATGAACCTATTGTGTAAACAAGTCTTACATGAAGCTAGTCTTTGTAAGCGTGCGTGCGTTATCGCAAGTTGTACGGAGTCGAACTTCTGTACGTATCTTCTTTGTGTTCGTACCAAATTAATATCCTGGCTGATAGGCAGGTTGGACGAGTACCGTGATTTGGATGACAGCCTACTGATTGTGGAAGAGGATTTAATGCCTTCAGGGAAGCTTTTAAATGATACCTACCTACTTTGTGTAATTACCAGCTGGTATTGTTTATGTATTTATTTCATACTTTATGCACACAAACGTACAGAGGCGGTGTTGGACACAATGGGGATGCTTCCTGTGTAAAAAAAATATAATTTTATTTAGTCCGTCAATGAGATTACCAAATAATATTGGACACGTATTTTATGCTTTATCAAATCTATCTATCTATCTAATACCTATAAACGAAATTTCTTTGAAAAAATCTTGTATATATATATAATCTGAATCTCGAAAACGGCTCCAATGATTTTAATGAAATTTAGTATGCAGGAGGTTTCGGGGACGATAAATCAATCTAGCTAGGTTTCATTTCTAGAAAACGTCATTTTCTCTATTTTCACCCGAGCAGAGCTCGGTCGACCAGGTACTAAATAAAAATTGACAAAGATAAAGTGCATCAAAGTTCAGGAGTGGGGGCTTGTGTCGTCACTTTGTCAGTATAAAGTGTTGCACACCGCGGTGGACACACGATATATATCGTCGTGATTTATGGTTCACGAAAAAAAAATACGTGTCCAATATTTTAGGTTATCTAACGGAGGACTAAATTGATATTTTTTGTCAGCATACCTTGATTACCCCCCCGATTAATCGGATAATCTCGATGGTCAAGAAGTAGCAACTGCTACTTCTGACCATGAGGTATTAGGTTCTGTTTGTGAGGCGGACAAGGCATTTCTTTCTAGCAACCTGAAGCCTGGTTGCTTGCGTGGTTGATGGCAATAGTATCACTCTCCATGCATGAGACTTATATATAACTGGTGAAATGTGTACCCTATATCTTTGCTTAACCCCTCAGATTATTCCGGCGTAATGATTCGTTATTCAGCCAGGTTGATACGCGGCAATTATCTATTGCCGCCAACGGGTCTGAATTATTTTATTATTGTAAATAGATTCTTTACATTCTTAGGCCCATTTCTGTACAATAGATTAAATAGAAAATTAAGTATGTATAAATTAAACTATTTTAGCTGTAAAAAGACTATTCTTGAACATCTACTTAGCATATCTTACGGAGAGACAGAAGATCTCCTGACTGTAACAAAATAATAGTTTTGCTGTGTCTTTAATTTAAGTATTCATATACCATACCCTTTGTTAATTTATTATTATTATAAGTTTTAAGCACTTTATATCCTGAAACACAGGTTCAACCTAGTTCAGGCAAATGAGAAACTGTCTTCTTTTATATTTTAAGATATTTTACTGTAAAATATGCCTTATGTTATAAATAAACGATATTATTATTATTTATGAGCCACCCAAAGCTGACTGTTGCCCTGGGCCATCTTCGTAGAGACCTTGCTTGCTACTATGTCTTGAGTACTATGTCTAGGTCACCCCCATTATTCTTTCTTTTTTGTTTACGGAGCGAAACCTTCAAAAGGCACCTGGAATGGAGTATGGGATTTTTAACTCACTAAAACCACTCCGATAATCACCATCGGCACATAGAAGGGACCATGTAACCTCTCAAAAGGCCACCCCGGAACCTCTTCTGTGCTACGTATATTAGGGCACATGCCTGGGGAGATTAATAATGCAGCTCCCCTGAGCCTCGCTGTGCTCGGCAGCACATGATCACTGTCTCTGTTACCGTCTTTCCTGAAGTCACTTGGTGGGCGAACAGAGTCCCCAATCTGACCGCCCATGACCCCGGAGTCCCGCCTGCCTATGAAGCAGGTGGGGTTTTGGCGTTTTAGGCAGCGAAGGGGTTGCCTCAACGCCGCCTTCTTCTCCGAGTTGGATCGGATCTCCATCTGTACCATTACGGTCTCACAGAAGGAGGCCTTTTCCTTCCACTATAATTATGTGAACAAAACATAGATCATAATCATCATCAGCCTTTTTAATATTCCCACTGCTGGGACACAGTCTTCCTCTCTGTGAAAGGGAATGGGCCGTAATCCACGACACCGGCCCAATGCGGGTTAGTGGATGTCACATGTATTCGAATTTTTTGTTCTAGGACATGCCGGTTTCCTCATGATGTTTTCTTTCACCGTTTTGAGAGCAACATAAATATAACTAGCGAAATTTTTGTGTACTATACACACATATTTCACCACTCTGTTTAATCCTTCGAGGAAAGGAATTAATCATAATGTTCTGATAATAATATTCGGCAAATAGGTACTCAAATAATTATATAGCGTAAATACATCAGCTTCGCGTTGCCATGATAAATTATTGGGCTACAGCGAATATGATACCGAAAACAATAGATTTTGGTCGGGATTCAATCAATAAAGGCTAAATCGCTCATCACGAGGCATCCATTACAGTTCGTGGGTGCCACGGAGCAAGGAATTAAAATTTTAGTGTGCGCTCAATTTTAAATATTCATTTTAAAATATTCCGATGTTTTAGCCCAGGGTTACGGTAACGGTCCTGCTTACGAATGGCTACATATTGGGTACAATCCTAAAAAACTTTTGCTACCTTTCATCATGACTATTCTGAAAACGTTGGCAGAAGACACCTCCAGAAACAAAAACTTCAAGACATGGTGAGTATGTCTTGAAGTTTTTGTTTCTAGGATATGTCAGTTTCCTTACTACCTAGCGTTTGACCAACTTTTGACGACACGGTTGGCGTAGTGGTTGACAGATCAGGTGCTGCGCTACGTGTCACAGATTTGATTCCCGTACGGAACAAATATGTGTGTGGCCTGCAGATAGTTGTTCCGGATTTGGGCATCTTGTGAGTTTAAATATTTGTACTCACGATACAGGTAACTTTTTTTTTAAATATTTAACAATGTACCTGCCATGTTATCTCTTCACCATCCTTGGTTGACTGGTAGAGAGAGATGCCTAAGGCATTAAGTCCGCTTTTGTACCTTTTGTGCATGAAGTCTAAATAAATACAGTAAGAAATTCATGTGTGGGGTACATGAAGCTAAAAAAACAAACTGTTTTTAGGGTTACACAATAAACCATTGGCGAGACTGGAAGGTGAGATATTCTGCCTTCTGAATACCCGTAACGACTGTTAAAGACGTACAAAATGACAGCTGGAACCTACGGCGCTGCCGGTCTAGTGGTGGGTTGATATGTGTTCAACGACCTTTAGGCATCGTTAACGACTTTGACTGAAGAAGGTCATACTTCGGTGTGGGCTGTTCGCTACCATTGCCAAAGCTGATGCTTCGTCCATCATTATCATCTAAAGTCCGACTTGGGTTGGACCTAAGCCTCTCTTATTATGCCAATCTCCACTTTCCTGTGGCCAGCCTCATGTAAGTTGTTGGGAATCGTACCCAACACTTCGGGACGCCGCAGAGCGCAATCTACGCTGCACACACATCTGCGTGACTCACACCGTCACACGGCATTGGACTGTGAGTGCGCAGCGGCTCGGCGAACCACTCGCTTCCATGGACTCCACCAGGACAGCCCAACCTCTCTATCCAAATTTTTATTGTTTGTCCGGGACAATTGTATTTCAAAAATAACGGAATTAAAACCATTCGCATATAATATACAGCCCAATTATTTATCATCCACGAGTTAACAAGATTCTACCCGCGAACAATGTCGTCTACCCATCTCACCGCTGGACGACCGATACTTCTTCTTCCATTCCATGAACACCATTAGGTCACCACCTTACTCCAACTATATTCACCGCGCCTTGCCAAGTGTCCTTCCCAGCTCCATTTGTGTTCCGAAATTCGTTTTCCGAGGTCGACAGAGAAGCTCACTCCAAACAGATTCGCAGCTCCGCCCGTACGCTAACCAATATCGACTCATTAATAATTGCCGCAACGAGAGTGCTGCCTTTAAAGTAACCCGCTTTAGCCACGGTATTTAACCGTTAAATTATTAACCAAACATTTAATAAAACCGTAATAACATGATGGTATTTCCTGCTCTTTTCTGAACAGATTTGGAGATCAAATGGAACAAAATAAGGATATTTTGTCATTAGATGTTAAGTTGGTATAGGTAATAAATATTCGTTCGTGGAAGGTCTAGGTGGCTCAGAAATATCGTTGATCGATCAGACCTAATAAGACCTTGGTTGACGTGGTCAGTTCAATAATTATGTGACTATCCGTAATAAATTACGACTTCAAGGGCCAGTTGCAATGTTATCATGAACCGGGATGCCTGTATGACCAGATGTATGAACGTATACGAACCAAAAGGATTTTGTAAGGATCGTAGCAGGTGGCGTTTTATAGTTTCCGCTTAACCCCATAGAAAAAGGCTTGCATTTATGTAGAATACATACAGGAAATATTTATATTATCTACACGAGACTCTTCTTTTAAAAGAATAGTAACTAACATATTATATATTTGTGTATGTATCATACTGTCCCCGTTCTCATCCTCAAAGAACCTTATCTTTGTTTAGTTAAAATAATAAGACCAACGTTCAGACGTTGAACATAGACTTATACTTTCCCAATCAACTATTTTAGTTATCACCGAGCCAAAAAGAAGAAAGGTCCATGGGGTCCGAGTGCTCATCGAGTATTTCGAGATATAAGCAATCGGTTAATCGACTCTTCACGTGACCAGAGAGGGCTGGGCTTTTCCTAGGCGAGAGAATCAGCATTGCCATCCAACGTGGCAATGCTGCAAGCGTTCGATGTGGACGAATATTTTGACGCCCAATGACCCCTGCCTTTTTTATACGCGTTCGTAGTTTTTAATATATTTAAGTGTAGATAGTTATTGTTAATTAGGTATTTTATACTATGTAAAGTTATATATTGGTAATAAACTAATTTTGGAAATAAAAAAAGGATCACTATTCATTAGTATTCATAAACATTCTTGTGCTGTCTTAAAGGGCTGTAGCAAAGATTATTATCATCATTCTCTTGTACTTCATCCAATTTATTTGGGGTGTGTGATATTTATTTTCTCTATTAAACACCATCACAATCAAAATTTAATGATTCAAATTAAGTTAAAACATCAAAGTAGAGATATTTACTGGGTATAAAAATGATAATTCTACTTAGTCCGTCAGTGAGATTGTCAAATAATATTAGATATGTATTTTTTGCTTTATCAAATAAATAAAAAATATCAAAGATAAAACGCATCAAAGTTCAGGCGGCGGTTTATGTGATGTCACTTTGTCAGTATAAAATGTAGCATACCGTGACGTCACACGGTATTTCAACGCATTGTATCGTCATAATTTTTTGTTTATGTGTCAAAGTAAAATACGAGTCCAATATTTTTAGGTTATCTAACTGAGGGACTAAATATGTATTTTTTGTCAACATCCATGTTCTATATAAATACAGACAGTCCCAATACCCCAATACCCTGGTGCGGTGGTAGCTGGGAAGAAGACGTGACACAATAAACTCCCCTGCAACACACTTTGAAACTGTGACAAGGGTCGTGGATCCATTAACAGAGACATTACTAGAAACGCCACACCAAAAGTAAGAAAATCCTCAAAATCATAGAATATTCTACGCCCATCCGCCACACAATTCTCACTTCCTCAACATCAAGCCGCACAATTAACGCACATACATTTACAATTAAAGATGGAGGAATCTAAATAGGTTTTAGATGTTAAATTAAATATTCAAAACACGAATTTTTAGACACAAGACCTTTAGCAAATTAACCCAAAAGCTGTCGGGTTAAGGGGCATTATAAGAATAAATAATGAGTTAGACTATGCAGCATAAAAGAGATGGTACAGAAGATCAGCTCCATACAATGAGCGAAAACAGGCGCACGCACACATAGATGTAAGCTTACATGGATCTCAAACTCGTCATCTTCATAGCTTTTTCCAGTAATTTGGCTGATGCAGCTGAATGCCAGATTTTTACAAGGAACGGCTACCTTTCTGGCCTCCACAACCCGCTTGACTAGTGAGTAACACGATCGTGCCGTCGTTCTATCGGGGTGTATCCCCCTTGGTAAGACTAGTCATCGTTGTCATTTCAGGCTTCTGATGACAGCCTTTTCTTTTGGCTTGGTAAAATGCTCATGAACGCTGCGCTACCACGGCGAGATATCGCCTTTATGTTGGACTTCATCCACAACTCCGTCACCGGACCCTCCTCTGGGGAGTACTCTCCATCACCGGCGCATGCATATTCTCTTATCCAGGACCGACTTAAGCAAGCGTTGGTTACCTTTAAAGAACGACCCGTGCGGCTGTTATTACTAAATAACCATCTCTTCAGGGATCTTTAACTGATGTCGGTCTCAAACAAATGTTGACGAGTGCGCTTGCACTCGCTGTACGTGAAGCGTGTCTATGTGTGCATGCGATTTCACTTGCTGTTTAGAACCGACCTTCTGGGCTTATCGTTTTTGGGTTGGATTACAAGAATTCTGTGTACCTTCCCTCTCAATTAAGGTGAAGTTGAAATTAATTTATTCTAACTAGGGGATTTTGGGTAGGTACCGTGTGTAAGCTGTAATTTTTAAGGAGATTGTTATGATGTTTCAAAGGTAGGCAATTATAATTAATGTGGGTGTGCTACGTTCTTTATTTGATTAGGTATGAGTAGGTGGATTTTGTTTTCGGCTTAATAAGGAGTTATTTCATTTGGATCTTTTTAACAGGTGCTTTTGTATTACGGATAATTGGCTGTATATTATCCGTCAGTGATTTGTAAAAATTATTTTGCATTAGAGAAAATCACTATTGGGAAACAATATACCACGGGTATTTAACGCGATGATTTCGATTCATTTATTTACCTATTTCACCCGACGTTTCGGCCGTGTTGCAACGACCCGGACCACGGTCGTGGTTATTTCAGACATTCAGAACAAAACTTACAATTGGAACCCAGTGGGTTACCCAGTGGGTTGCCACTGCTGCTACCTTGTTAGCAGCAGTGGCAGTCCTCAAAGCCCAGATAATTGTATAAACATTAATCATCGACTTGAAAAGAAAAGTCAAGTAAAGTCGCAAGATACATCTGGATGAGGGTCAAAAGGAAGGAGTATCTCCCAACCTACTGCCTGCAGAAGATTCCGGGCTAAAATGATAATGAAAGCAACTCTATTTAAACCGACTTTCCAAAAAGGTGGCGGTTCTATGTTCGGCTGTATGTTTTTTTTATGTATGTTCACCGATTTCGTAGTCAATTGTGGACCGATTTTGATAATTCTTTTTTTGTTTGCAACAGTATGTTCCTGAATTGGTCTCATTTAAAGGTCATAGCGCACTTATCAAGTCGGAAAGGAACGTATCGCCTTTTGTCTAGCCGTCAAACAGGCGTCAACCTTATGTATGTTCGTAATCAATGCGGATCAGCAGCTCCGGTACATCGATTCGGCTACGGCTAGGCGACGCCGCCCTTACGGCACGCCGACCACTGGTTGATCTGGCTGGCACCAAATCAGACGACGAGCCGTAAGCGCGGGAACGACGGGCCGTAAGCGTGGGAACTACGAGCCGTAAGCGCGGGGAAGACGAGCCGTAAGCGCGGGAACTGCAACTTGACCTCGCACCGGACCGCAGTTCGTGAAAGTCATCCGTTTCCGAGTTGATAAATATGCTATGACCTTAAAATTGGTGAAGATCTGATGAAGAACTTCGAAGATATACAACAGAAGTCTTCAATAAATGACAGCAAAGCTCTCGGGATAGCTGCAATCGCGTGTCTGTTTATTGTTTACACCATTTCATAACATAACAACACGCTAGTACGCTCTGAAGTAGTAAGCAAATTTGTACAGATCACCCTGGTATACTCTCATTCCACCAACACATGGGGCGTTATAGGTACTTTAATATAGAACTTGCCCTACCACAACTTAAAATTATAACTTTTTACAAAAAAGTACAATCAACTTCCAAAAACACTACAAAGTAAAAATAACTTCAATTTCTGAAGTCAGTGTCAAAAAAAGAAGAAACGAAAACCGTGTAGCGGCACCAACGCCGCCACTTACGAACTAATGACACGACATCACACAAATCCTGCATCGCGCAAGCAAAGTTTTCGGCGCGATTTGAACGTATACAACAGTCTGCCATCAACCGTCGGGCACCTGCCCGGACCAGACACAACTAGGGCATGTAATATCGGCAGTTTTTCAAATCCGATATTGGTTTCCGATATTAGTTTAATCCTCGTTCCGAAACAGCCCTCTCAAAAGTATGAAAACTATCTTAGCATCATCATCGTCCTTTCAGCCGAAAGACGTCCACTTCTTAAGCATTATTCAATGAATATATCATTGTTACAAAGGGCTCCGTTAAACTTTATATTTACTTGTACTCTTAAAGGTGATATTTTTAGCAATCTTGTAATGGTCATTCGTGAAGGCACATATTATTTTTTCATGAAGTGAAGTTTCAGTAAATAAGCGCCCGGTTAGTAAACAGATTATTTGACCACTGCTAGTCAACGAGCTTAACCGCGCTTTCTCGCCCGACGGTTCACAGGAGCCAAAATAATGTATTTTTCTTATTCCGATATTGGACCACTCAGTATCGGAATTGAAATATCGATAAATTCGTTCCGTAATTCCGATATTACGAGATTCCGAGGTTCCGATATTCATGCCCTAGACACAACACTCGTCTGGTCGGAGAATCCTACCTTTTCTATGGAGGTTTGTGGGACTTTACACCCTGCTCCGCATACCCCCTAAACAGGAACACTGACTTCCAAGATTGAAGTTATTTTTCACTTTTTAGTGTTTTTAGAAGTCGGTTGTATTTTTTGTAAAAAGTTTTTGATTACACTGTTCAAATCTCTGCCAATCCTTTCGGGAATGTTAACTGAAAGGAAATATTTCCTATCGAAATTTACTTCATCAAAAGTTAGACGTAAAATCTTCTGTAAACCAATTCCCATTATAACGAATTAACCAAATACCTCTTCAAAACCACTCAAAAACAATATCTACCTATCCATATTAATAGTTAACGATTTAGCGTGTGCATGTATTAAACACGAACACGTTAAATCCTCGCTCGAATGCAGTAAATGCATTAGCTCCCTACTAATCTTCGAACTAGAGAGTACTGGAGACACCTACAGCTTCATTAAAGACACATTAATACTGCAATAGTAATTACACAGGGTGATCTGGAAAATATTACAGAATAATTACCTTCTCTGATCTACAATCTTGAAATGTGTGAAATCAATAATGTTGATGATTGACTGTCCAAAAAAATAATTTTTTAATCAAGCATATTAAAGAAGAGTAAAAACGAGATTTGTTTAAAAAATCTTCACTTGATGTTGACATTTATTAAGTTCTAAAATAAAAATATTTAAAACATGAAAACTACCAAACATAATAATTTTAATCAAGCATATTAAAGAAGAGTAAAAACGAGATTTGTTTAAAAAATCTTCACTTGATGTTGACATTTATTAAGTTCTAAAATAAAAATATTTAAAACATGAAAACTACCAAACATAACTATTTTAATAAATTATAAATTCAACCAAAATTGAAGTGTCAATATGGGCTTTATTTGTCTTTGCTGTAATATATAGCTCGCGAGCCACATAATATGCATCTATGCGACAATGGTCCACGCTTGCCTAGAAGTTATAAACCTTCTCCAGGCTTCGAGGTTTCTTCCACATTGCATGCACAAAACTGATAAATAGTGGAAGTCCAATTAGGAAACCACATTTAAATATCAGCAAGTTCAGAAGATATACGGTATAATAACCTGTCTCCATTCAAACCTACAATACAACACCCACTGTACATCAGGTAGATTAGTCTGAAACAGGAGCAGTTCTTGTGTTGTGTTCTGCAAAATATTGCACAGTGTATTGAGCGCAGTTCTGTGCATAGCGGCCCAAGTTTCTAATCTACACTGCGAGTTTCATTTGCAAACGTGGCCGTGTGTTACACTGAAGTGAGCGACGACGTTTGTGGCCTGTTTCATCAACTGCTGCATAAGTATCAGATAAATATGCAGATGATTTTAGAAGAATTATGTTTTTAGTAATTCTAGTTGACAATGCATTTCCAATTTAGTCCATTGAAGCGACAACATCTCACTTTGTAGGCAATCATTTTCTCACGATTATTTGATCGCATACAAATTGTTTGTTTTAGTTAAACTGCTTTTGAATAAAAATTGTCTGTTTATATCTTTGTCTTAGTTTTGGGCCATTTTCGTGATACACACTTTATGGAATCTAATATTATTGAATTGATGCACTAGTTAATATAAACCAGAACTTATGAAGGGTTCCATATATCTGTTGTCAAGCTTACATTGGTAGATAGATAGGCGACCTCTTCATTATGTACACCATTTAAGTTTGATACAGAAAATACAATTTTAGTAACCATTTCACTGAATGATACAACAATTCATGCGGTAATCCAATCAAAACAGCTACGAGCATAATATTTGATTTATTCATCAAATCTTCATTAGAAACTTTCAGATTTACGGTGCAAATGTCCTGAGATTTTGATTACATAACGGTGTGACACACGCCTGCTATAAGGTGCTTATACCGCTTAGTTCGCTACTTGCCCGGGCTATGGGTATTAGATACATAATCAACTGCGAACTCTGCCTGCCCTTTATATTAAACTGTTCAGGCTTCATGCTATTATATGTAAGGGGATAACAAGTTTTAATGGGTTTATCTTTAGTTGTAAATGGATAAGAAAATAACAACCTTATTGGGTAATCTGCTTACAATCACAATAGGTTTGAGCCCAAATTACAGTGGTTCCTATTGAAGATGCCTCAAGGTAAGTTAAGTTATCAGATATTTTTTCCAATGAGATGCCTAAATATAACACCTTATAAATGTGTGACGCTATGAATAGAATCTTCTGAAATATAAAAACTCAACTTTCTTTCTCTTTCATCTATTATAATCTGTCTTATAAGTCTTTCTTAATTCTTAATTCTTTATTGTACACCAAAACAATACATTTACACAAGGTGAAATCAATATTAATGTACAAAGGCGAGCTTAACTCCTAGGCGTCCTTTGTTATAACAAAGAAGTAAACTTGATTGTTTTATGCTTGTGGGTGAGAATCTGTGGCAGCACAAATTCGATTACAAAAACTCAAACCCAAAGTACCTTTCATGGGGTGTGACTTTATCCCGTGAAACGGATTTTGGAGGAAAGGCTACGAGAGCAAAGTCACTCGAAAATGCGAGAATATACCATAGGCACTTGTGCTACCACCGTCGATTAGCGAGAAGCGAGTAGAGCTCTAGAAACAAGATCCGGGTTGGCGAGCAGCGAGAAGCGAGTGTGTAGTTTCGATAGTTTTGTCAATCGGCTATAAGTGAGTGTTCTTGTGGACCGGGCGATTACTCGCACCACTCGTTCGGGGCAGCTGGTTGCTGGTTGCCGGCGGCAGGTTGGTCTCTCGGTGAAAGTTCTGACCGCTAAGCGAGAAAGGCTGAGCGAGTATTAAATTTGATAGCTCTTGTCGCTGCGGCAATTTAGTGTTGAGAGAGTTCTCGCCAGCGGCGGCGGCAGTATGAAAAGCCAGCGATCAACTATTAATATATTATGTGTCTCTTTTATTGACACGGGATCTATATCTTTTGTCCGTTTCGAGAATATAGTCGATAGTTAATCCCTTCCTCGTCGGCGGTGGGACAGGTCACACAACACCAACTTACTCTCTCTCTCTCACACACACACAACACCACACCACACACAACAACACCACACCATACACACGATACCTTCCACTTCATACTCACACTACACATACAAACAAAAATACACACGCGCTTTTCATTTTATTTTTTTATTTTATTCTTTTGATTTTATTTTATTGTTACTTATTTTCTGTTGTTATTTTCTTACAATAGTACACCTGGCCTACATTCTACATTTTTTCAATCACAAACTTGGCGAGGTGGTCTAGGAGTCCATAGCATAGGGTATCCTAGTTTGTATTCCTGATTCGCACAAACCTTTGTATCTCCAATATTTGTAACACACTAAAGAAACAGAATTGCACTATAACGGAGTTAAATAAATATTACTATGGCAATTGTTGCATCTTGGTATTCTATGTTTGAACTTAATTATAAATCTTCCAAAGGCAAGAAACTGGTTTAATTAAGAAAGTTTGGTGTATTTTTTCACTTTAATAGTTTAATCCAAAAGAATACATGATTCAAAATCCCCATTCAGAATAATTTGGTAGCAAAGTTCGCGTGGTTTCAGCCAGTTACGAGCGTCCATTATTTAGTTTAGATAAGATTAGGCTCGCCAAAACATAGATTTAATGTTCAATGAAACGGCCATTTTATGTATGACGTATGATAGCCGAGGTAATTGAATTAAAAGGTAATTCTAGGTTATAGCCAGGTTAATGGAGCGTAGTTTTTGTAAGTATGTGAAGTTGAAGGGAAAGGTAATCCCAACACGTATGAAATAAATATGTAGGTATAGGACTGTAGGTACTTGGTGATACCAAAGTGAGACCAACTGCTCTGTTGGACTAAAAGTCGCAAGCACGATTGCTAAGCATGGAGTTTGAAGTTGCCTAGGTCGGGCAAAAAGGGTCATTAGGTTTTTACGCGACTGCTGAAGAAGGGTAATGTGTTTATTAGTATATGAATGTATGTTTGTTCCTATGTGGCATTCTGGAGACCAAACGCATGGGCCGATTTTGATGATTTTTACGTCTGTCGAGTCGTCATAAACTTGCTAGTCTCAATAAAGACATGACAATAATCAAAGTTCACCACAGGGACCACCAGACACAATATTGACAAAATGAAAAAAATATCGGTGAGCTATGTCAAGAGGGGTATCGTTGAATAGATTTTGGTATGCCAGATCGCAAAATGTATTCACCGACTGTATAGCATGATTTTCTTCTTGTTTACGAGTACAACTTTTAGTTCGCTTCTGCAGTCGGAGTCTTTTTTTTTTCAATTAGGAATTTATCGGTGGCAGCCCCGGGGTTTAGAAGTTGGCAGTGTGACACTCCAGTCCCGCGTCTGATTTATCTCCGGTCTTGTTGGATTGCCGTCACATCAAAATATGAGAGTGAGGGAACAAAGAGTGCACATGTATTTGAGCACACACGTGTCTCACACACTCTTTCCCCGCGGCTAGTATTGGCTTAGAAATTCGGTCTGGTACGAGGATTTCCAAAAATATTTACCCGACTGCAAGGAAAGAGTTATGTTTTCGTATCTTGTATATATTTATGTATAATAATAATAATAAATTCATTTATATGCAAACAAGTGTCACAGATACATAAAAGCTCTGCCTCCTGAACTAGGTAGTTAACCTGTATCTGAGGAGACAGGTCCCTTCCAAATTACATAATACAGTTAATAGGTTTACATGCTGGGCACAGTGCTAATTAAACATTTAAAATAAAATAAATATTAATCTATGAAACGCATGATTACAAAAAAGAAAAATACAAAAACTAACCCGAATAAAAAATTTATAAGAAATAAAAATATGATTGCCCGTGTGGTGTGGTGTGTTGTGCATGATGGTGTGTTTTTGTATGTATGTATTCGGAATTACAATTACGGTGTGTGTGGATTTATGTTGGTAGTGCAGTCCTTTTATTTGTTTGTGTTACTGGTGACTAGATTTTCCGTTTGTTCGTAATCCAACTTGCTGAGCCAATTTAGTACACTCTTTCCGAAATTTTCATGTATGTATGTAATAATCCTTATTTAATCTTTCAAACCACTAGACGGATTTATATAATTAAAACATTCTTAGATAGGTCTTGACCGCCATAGTGTTTTCAGATACCTAAATGACGCCAAAAAAACAAACATGGCGGGTTTCAGGCGCATAAATGTGGACCCAATTCTTTTTTCTTCCAAACCCTTTAATTGGGGTATCAAAATGAAGGGTTTTAGTGGTGATTATAAATATATATATCAGTACCTCTTAATATGGTCAAAAGTAAATTGAAAAATAAAAAAAAAATAAAAAATTGTAAATAAAAAAAGTTAATAAAATCAAAAAACCCGACTCAGAAGAGGTGGTCAGTCAGCTCGCGAAACAGAGATCAGGTGGTCAGTCAAACCGCGAATATGTATCCTCCGATTGCTTTTTAGTTCGCTTAAGCAGTCAGGTTTTTTTATATTATTAACTTTTTCTTGCTTTTTTTACTGCTTCGTTGGTGTAGTTGTGCTGTGAGCCCTGGGCCCGTTTCCTAGATTGTTTACAGGTTGAAGGACGTTCTTAATAGTCTTTAGCTCCGAGTTATGAACAAATAGGTTCGTTTTTATAAAATCGGACTTATACGAACCGTGTGAGGAACGGGATTGCACATCATTTTTTTTTCTATTTTAATAAAAAGTAAGGTTCTTAATAATAAATTACAATCTAGCCTTAATAGACTAATAAGCTTTTTAACTCTAACTTATTATTATATTGTACGATGTTATGACTAAGAATAGTGTCAATTTGCACTTTTATATAGTTCAGTAGCACTTTCATTGAGTCTGATATTATGTTAAACTTAGTTCACGTGTTACATGTATAGCACAGTATTAAATTGTTGCTATTATTTATTTACTTATTATACACTACACTAACTCAAATGGTTTAGTTCTCTTTAGCCTACGCACTATGCAAGTAGCAAAGACTTGCTATATAAACGTCATTAAAGCCAAAACCAAATGATTTATAAAGGCCATATTAGTGCTTATAAGAGTGGGTTTGGGCGCAACTTATAAGGGCTTAAATCTTATAGAGATTATATAGTTACCATATAATAAGCTAATCCCTCTTAAACACGCATCTAAACGCATACTATATTGCTAATTGGCTACATATAGACACGAAATTGGCTTTTATATAACAGATTACCCTTATAACAGCTAATAAAATTTGGCTATAAGGCCAATTTCTCGTGTAGAAGCAAACGCAATACGAATATGAGTTAAATACTGCATAATTATCTCAAACGCCTCCATTATTTATAAAATAGATAGTAAAGTAAATGTCTGCCTTACTAGGCATTAACCACATCGATCTTTTTCGTTTTATACTGGAAGTTTATGTGGGAAAGCAGTTTTGTGAGATTTGTGGAAATGTTTTATGCCATATTTTTAATGCGCCTCTTTAATTTTATGTTTTTATTATGAGAAAGATTATAAAAAAACGAGAGGCCTTGTTAATTGCTACTATAAGCATAATTAGCAAATTATATGCTTTTATAAATCACCTATAAGTCATCTACTCTTATTGTAGCAGGGTTGTGCTAATAGGCTCAACCATATTGAAAGATTTTATGGTTCCATTATCTTTAATAAAAAATTGTGCATATTACTTTGAACTTTTTTTATTTTACGTAACCAAGACAATATCTAATGAATTGAATGTGGACAGTTTTTGACAAAGATTATTAAATTATTGATTATTGATTATTGTGTACTGCAGTGATATGTTAAACTCCATAGCCCAAGTAGCTTTATTATCATCTCTGAACCCGTCTTTTTCTGTGCCTCTATTTATGTCACTGTCACGGTCATCAGATGATTAATTATCACATTGAATAAAGTAATATTTTAGGAAATCTTCATTGAAAGTATCGTTGTCAATGTTTTGTGAAATTAGTTCTACGGGACCCATAGCATTTTCTTCCATCGTAGATGCAAAGTCAAGTATATATATAACAATTCTTGTAGCTGTTACATAAAGTGTTCGTCAAGACTTTTATACATATAGAAGCCATATAACTTGCCATTTTGCTTTAAAGCTGCATTTTGATAGTCTTTATAAGGGTATAGCTTTTTAACAGCCTTATTAATTTAAAAATAGTATGACGCCAAAGCGGCTACATGGCTAAAATATTATGTGTCGGAATAGCCATATTATATGCTTCTATATGTCCATTGCTTTAAAAGGGTCATTTAAACTCATCGACCACATAGCCACTAGACGCCTAATAACAGGCGAGCGATGTCTGTCAACACATATGACTAAAAAGATCATATACAGGTAATACTGATCGCCACTCGACAATTTCGAATTAGTAGCGACCACTTCTGTGAGCCATAAACACTTCCGTGTCAGTCAATAAAAAATTGATGAAATAAATATTATGATGGCCTCTTTTTCAATACGTTGCTATGGTAACAACAGCCAGACATCGAGTTTCCGAAAAATTACATAACATTTCATTGATAAGTTAATAGTTACATAAATATAATAAGATTTATTTTCTAATATTATTTATCGGAGTTCATATTATACTGGTCAAGTTTGTAGGTGAACACGCCCACCGCATGTTTGCGTCTCTTTCTTTTTAAAGTATTTTTTTCGCTATCTCTTGTCCTCTATAATTTCGTAAACAAAACTAGTGAAGTACCATATCCTATGACCAAATCTGTTATCGATGGAACTAGAAACCTTACAAATACAAACATTAAATTGAATAGTTTATTAATTGTGAAACGATTTTTTGATTACGTTTTTTACTAATATTTAATATTACTATATTTAAGAACCAACAACCGAAAAAAGTGTATTTAGTTTTATTAGTTTTAGCATTTTATGTTATTACTAAAATGTTAAAACGCCGTAATAAAATGGTAATATTAATTTTTAAAAAATACAAATACTATTTATAAAAATCGATACCTTCCTGGTTTTATTTAAACCTGTCCCATCCTTAATTATGCGTATGACCTTGGTAAGGGACCAATCAGAGCGCAGTACCCCGTCCCTCATACCTCAGCTAGTTGACAGAATTGTTTTGATGTATTAAATCAAGCATTAGGCGTCTAGTGGCTATATGGTCGATGTTTAAACTAGTTATATAAACGTTTGTAAGATAAAATTATAATACTAATTTACCATATTAGCAAAAAACACTTTAACGTGATTTTATAAAGAGAGTTGCATAACGAATACTGTTACAAAACATGTAAAAGAGTTAAGCCCTTATAAATCCTTCGTTATATAGCAATTTTGCTCCTTGGCTTGGATTGCTTCCACATTCACATGTCGATGAAGACTGTGTTCGTGGGCTTCAGCAAAGTTTTGGATAACGGTGGTGACGAGTTTCATTTTAAGGTTGCGGTGAAGGTCGTCATTTCTGATGTACCATGGTGCATTAACAGCATCTCGGAGTACTTTATTTTGAAATTGTTGTATAATTTTAATATTGCTTTGTTTAATACAGCCCCATAGTTGGATACCATACGTCCAAATTGGCATAAGAATATGCCTGTATATTATAATTTTATTGTGTATTGATAGACAGGATTTCCTTCCGCGTAACCAATACATATTTTTGTAGCGTATATCGAGTTCCTGTCTTTTCTTTTTGACGTGAGATTTCCAACGCAACTTGGTGTCAAGAGTTATGCCAAGGTATTTTGTTGTATTTGCATACGGCACTTGCATGCCGTTTATATAGACTGGGTGGTAATCGCAGTGTTTATTTGTGAAGTCAATGTGAATCGATTTTGACTCATTCAGTTTGATCTTCCACTTTTGTGTCCAGTCGTAAACTTTGTTTACAGCTAGTTGAACTTTTTCTACTGCTTCTTTGTGGTTCGAACCTGTAGCCATAGTAGCAATATCATCAGCAAAGGTCGCTATGGTGTTGTTTTCCAGTTCTGGGATATCACATGTGTATACCAAGTACAGGATTGGGCCTAACACACTTCCTTGTGGTAGGCACAATCCTGTGCGTCCTCTTGCCTTATCCTAAACATTCTGTTGCTTATATATGACTTTAGAATATCTGAAAATTCGGGGAGCATGCGTCTGAGTTTGTATATCAGACCCTCATGCCAAACTTTGTCAAAAGCTTGTGCGACATCTAGAAATACGGTGGCACAGACTTGCTTGTTTTCGAGCGATTTTCCGATGATGTTTGTTATTCTGTGTACCTGGTCTATGGTAGAATGTTTTTCCCTGAAGCCAAATTGATGGTTCGGAATCTTTCTCTTCTATAATTGGTTTTAGCCGTTTTAATAAGAGCTTTTCAAACAGTTTCGATAATACTGGCAGCAGGGAAATGGGTCTATAAGATGATGCTTCATGGGGTGGCTTCCCAGGCTTAGCAATCATAATAACTTCAGCAACTTGCCATGGCTCAGGTACATGTTTTAGCATAAATGCAGCGTTAATAAGTCTGGTCAGCTTAACTATGGCTTTGCGCGGGAGGTGTTTTAGTATTTCTCCTGTTATGTGGTCATAACCCGGGGATTTCTTCGAGTTTATGTTGTTTTTAATTTCTCTCACAACTTTTTTAGAAGTTACAAGTCGAATTCTTTGGTTTTGTGATACATTTGCACTCTCAGGTATTTCTATGGAACTTTCATTGGGTTGAAAAGTATCTTCTAAGTTTTGGGCAAACCTTACCGCTTTTTGTTCATTGCTTGTGGCCTATTTTTCATCGCTGTTTCTGATGGGAGGTATTTGCATAATAGGCCTTTTTAGTTTTCTTGTAGCTTTCCAAAGAAAGTAATCCGTTGATTGGTCGTTTGTTAGCTTAGCACACGTTTGGAGTTCAGAGTTTCATCCTCAAATTGTATAATTTTCCTCTTTAATTGTTTAGTAAGGTTATTTAAAAGTGTTATATCCCGCGGCCACTTTGTTTGCAGCCAGCGCTTTCATTGTTTTCTTTTCTCTGATAGTAAATGCACAATATCTTTGGGATAGATATGCCTCTTATATTTTCGTTTTAACTGTGGAGCGTTGTTCCAAGCACATTGTTAAATGTTAACAACATACTTATTTATAATTCTGAGTCAAGCTGATCCGGCTTTTGTAATGGAGTTTTTAGGTCGATTATATTATCTAGATCAAGCGCAAAGCTGTCCCAGTCTGTAGACTTGTTAACCATAGTTAAATGGTATTCTCTTAATAGATATTTTTTACCAAGTCTTAGTATAATCGGGGAGTGAACCGAATTCATAAGAAATTCTTCTTCCAAACTAACATAATTGGTGGATATGTTTTTACATATGAAAAAGTCTATGAGATCCGGTATTTTCTGATGATCAGTTGGCCAGTATGTTGGTTTGCCAGTGCTCATAACTTCACAATTTGTGTCTCTAACTGCATTTAAGAGCTGTCTTCCCTTTGTTGTAGTCCGTCGTGATCCCCAATGCGTATGCTTGGCATTAAAATCACCGCCTAGGATGAATTTTTGACCCAAAACCTCAAAGAATTGCAAATATCGCTCTTTTCTTATCATGTGCCTTGGAGGACAGTATACAGCTGCTATGGAAACGTGACAAAATTTGGTTTTGACTGATACTGCCACAGCTTGAATGTCTGCTTCATCAAATTTACTGTGCTCGTAATGGTTAAGGTTTTCTTTAATTATAACCGCGCTACCTCCTCTGGCAGAGTTGTCAGGGTGAAGCGAATTATATATCTTGTATCCTCTAAATTTAACAAAAGATTGTTTAGTGAAGTACGTTTCAGAGATTAAACACACGTCTATATTTTCTGTGTCTAGGACTGCCTGTAACTCATTCTGATGTTTGAGGAGCCCATTCGAGTTCCACGCCATTATTTTTAGTGTATTAGTCATTTATGATTATTAAGAGCAGCTGATTTGGTGCTGGATTCTAACTTCTCTAGTCGCTTGTCAAATGTAGTAATACACTTTAAAATCTGATTTATCTTATCTTCTAGATTTGATGGTTGTGTGCCTTGTTTTGCAGCCTGAGCATAGGAAATACTTTTGGTGGCTTTAACTGATTTAACGTTTGACTGGACAACTTCTTTCCGTTTGTGTTGGTCAGGATTCCCTATTGTAGAAAACTGTTGGGCTGTTGGCATAACAACTTTCTTTTTTATGTTTTTTATTTTTCATCATTTGCATCTCTTTGGCTACTTCACACCCTCTGTAGTTGGCTGGGTGGAGTAAGCCACAGTGGACGCATTTCGGTTTATCTTGCGGGGATTTAATACATTCGGCTGTAAGGTGCTTGCCAGTGCATTTTACACACCTTGGCTCTTTTTTACAGTATTTATGAGTATACCCATATGCCTGGCATCTCTTACACTGTGCAATGAGTTTCGGATTTTTTAGAGGGTGAATTTCAATTCTACACCCTAAAATGTGCTTTGTTGCATAGATTTTATTGACATCCTCATCATTATGAAATGAAAGTACGAACATATTGAGCGGTTCTTTAGTCTTCCATCTCAACTTGTGGTCAACTTTTTCTATTTTAAGACCTTGCGATATTAAATCATCTTTGATTCGATCTGGCTGGCAAGAAGAATGTAACTTTTTCACTACAACTCTTATTGGCCTAGCCTGTTTGTTCTCATATGTGTGCCAATGATAGGCTTTCTCTGTCAAAAACCTAGCAATCGCTCTATAAGAGTCATCAGTTTTAGCGTTGATCTTCACACAGTCTCCATTCATCATTTTGGCGGTGAATGATTCAGTTGGTTGGGTTTCAGTCAGTGAGTCGTAAAACATTTGGTAGCTCTTGACTCCGTCTATAATGATTGGCGGTGGTGCACGCACTTTTTTGACTAATGTCTGTTCTTTCTCCAATAAGTTTTGTTATTGGGCGCTCGTTCCGGTTTGTTGTGGGGGAGAAAGGGAAGTGTTTAGCTTCCTTTTTTCCTACTTTTGGTCCTTATCCACTCAGTATCTTTAGCGAGTTCTTCCTCGTCTGTGCAATACTCGACGTTTTCTTTTTCAGAATGAGCAAATCGTATGTTGCTCTTTGCTTCCAACTCCTTGGGGCCATTATTTTCATTATCATTTAAATGATGAACTTTTATATGAACTTTTTTCCCTCATTAAACCGCAATAGGGGAAGAATTTTCAAAAAAAACTGTTTTTTTTATATTTCATACTTCTTTACCCACCGGTTTAGACTACGCGTTGAGTGTAAGTGGTATTAAATTATATGAAGTGGTAAATTCTCTTTGATTTTTTTATAGGTACATTATTATAGATTCAATATCCTCAAAAAATGTCAAACTTTAATCATAAGCGGTTTAGGCTAGGCGTTGATATGTCAGTCGGGACATTGCCTTTTATATATATAGATGAGTAAATGATATACCTCTGCTTAATCTTTCAAGAAATCCTAGTGTAAAACAAAAGCTAGTTGCAGCATACCGGTAGGTAGCGCATTGAATATTGTTGTACATGAGTGCTATGTTTCGCAATTAAACTGCCACGCCACCGCTTCCGATTGCAATTATACATAACTTCAGACCTATGATTACACGTGTAATTTCATTTAATTTCTGACTTTGTAATAAATTATGAGGTAAGCAAAAAGAGTAAACGAATTATTTATTGTTGCATCGTGGTGGTCTTGGTAAGCGCAGTCACCCTTGATGTCTTTTTGAATTTCGAAGATTTAATTTTGACCATTCAACCACATACCCTCTTTTTACCAATCAATAACTTAACTTCGTCATCATCATTTCAGATGACAGACGTCATCTCTGGAGGACATCTGACTCTGCTGGACATCGGCTAACGGCAAGCGACGCTAAGTGGTCCTAAGCATCACGTATCCAACAGACTCCCGTGGCCATCACCACCTGAGGACCTCATCCACCTTAAGCAGGCCATCCATTACTGCTTTTTCAGATCGCGGTCGATACTCTTAAAACTTGTGGACTCATCGGCCTAACATTATGTAAGCAATGTGGCCTATCTTTTTTTTGTTGTCGGAGCGAAACATTTAAATGGCACCTAGAGTTTTGAGGTAAACAGGGAGTGTGGGATTTTTAGCTCATTAAAACCACTCCGGTGATCACCGGCACGTAGAAGGAAATAACCTCTTAAAATACTGACTCTCAACTTCCTCTGTGCAACGCCTGCGGCAGCTAAAGTTAGTAAATTCTTCGGGCTATGCCGGTTACCTTGGTTCTCCTGAAGATCTCTTTATTTCTGTATGGCCGTCTGCATTGCTCTTTAGGAGTAACTTTCAGTCTACGAAGTGACCCATGTCGTAGCATTTTACCTAAATGGCAAAAACAAAAAACCGGCCAAGTGCGAATCGGACTCGCGCACAAAGCGTTCCGTACTTTGTAAATTGTGGTTTACGATTTATGACGTATTAAAAAAAAACTACTTACTAGATCTCGTTCAAACCAATTTTCGGTGGAAGTTTACGTGGTAATGTACATTATATATTTTTTTTAGTTTTATTATTCTCTTATTTTAGAAGTTACATTTTACCTCTTTGGAAGTGTCTCTCGCGCAAACTATTCAGTTTCAACAGCATAGTTCTTATAGTTTCGAGAAAAAGTGGCTGTGACATACGGACGGACAGACAGACAGACAGACGTGACGAATCCATATTGATTCCGTTTTTTGCCATTTGGCTACGGAACCCTAAAAATCGAATTAGGTTTGTTTACTGGGTAAAAATATGATAATTCTATTTAGTCCGTCAGTGAGATAATCAAATATTTTTTTTTTTTATTTATTCATTCAAAATTTGTTTACACTATTACATTCATATATTCTGCCAAACTATTGTCGGCAGTTTCTCTCGTGTCACAATATATTACAAA
This sequence comes from Orthosia cruda, assembly GCA_964057195.1. Classification (NCBI taxonomy): domain Eukaryota; kingdom Metazoa; phylum Arthropoda; class Insecta; order Lepidoptera; family Noctuidae; genus Orthosia; species Orthosia cruda. The sequence goes on from OZ059839.1 coordinate 29,093,632, forward strand.
TTATATACTTAAACAACAACTTAAATATTTATGCTAAGTAGGTAAACTAAATTAAACAATAGATAAAAATTCCACTGGGTCAGATATTGGACACGTATTTTTTGCTTTACCAAATCAATAAAAATTGACAAAGTTAAAGCGCATAAAATTTCAGAAGTGGGAGCTTGTGACGTCACTAAGGCAGTATAAAGTGTACTAGCGACGTGACGTCACACGATATTTCAACGCATTATATCTTCGTCACTTTATGTATACGTGTCAAAAGAAAATATAATCTACCTTACTGACAAAAAACTAATTTCCAGTAAACTACCCTGTTTACAGTACGGTGAATAGAATTGGATTGTCAAATTGAATACTGTTGCATTGCAGATTGCGTCACGCAATTAGAGTGCATGTTGCGGTCTTCAATTCTGCAAACCAAGTTAGTTACCGAGAAGATATATTATAGACATGTAGTTCAGCAACATCTTGAAATGGCTCTAAATATTCCCACGACACATTGCATATGAAATACAGCTGCAATACCTAACTTTGTACAGTCGAGTGCTTTATAACTTCGTTGGTTCCCATTTAAAAATTATTTCCTTTATCAAGACAAGACTTAATGGCCTATAAATCTGTGGTACTGAACAGACTACAGCATGGCAAACTATATTAAAAATAGCTTTTATAAACTTTTCAGCAACATTTAGTTGATATCTAACTAAAACCTTTTTGAATTAGACTGGCTATTTAAATTGGCATATAAAATGTCTCTGTGTCACATTTTAATCAGAGAGAGAGCGCCTGAGTGTCATTTTGTGACATTGAAATTATGAATAGTCATACATACATATATACTAATAGTCATACATACTAATAGTAATTATATCGTGAACGAAGCAATCAAACACAGACCTTAAGATGACGAACGCATTCTTACTGTGACAGTACATTTAGTTCAATATGTTATTAATGTTAAGGGATATTGATGAAGCTTTCCTGAGTTTATGAAGATTAATCTTCTTTGTTATAATGTTTCGGATGTTTTCTTAAATTATGTTTTGTTGCAGAATTTAATGATTGCAAGTAGCATAATTATAAATTTTTCATCATCATATATTATCAATAAATTTTGGCTTTAGTTAGGACGATTGCAGAGTGCAGAAAATCAAAAAATATCTCAAGTATGCGAGCTTAAGGTAAACTAACATTGATGAGGCATGTTGAGGTTCTCTTCATCATCATCATCATCTTCCTGCCCTTATCCCATGTTACTTGGGGTCGGCGCAACACGTTTTCTTCTTCCATACCGTCTTGTTCCTGACACGCTATTACTGACTCCCTTTTCTATCTTATCACTCCTCACATAGTCCATCCATCTTTTCTTTGGCCTTTCTCTTCCTCTCCATCCAACCACATTTATATTCATAACTCTTTTGGTTACCTGCGATTCATCCCTCCTCATCACATGACCTTACCAGGACAAACGGTTTCCCTTCAACTTTTCTGCGACTGGCACCAGTTTCAAACTGACTGTAATATACTCATTTCTCACTTTATCCAATCTTGTCACGCCGCACATCCATATCAAAATTCTCATCTCTGCTACATGCAATCTTTTTTCAAACATCTTTTTCACAGCCCAACATTCTGATCTAAATATCACAAATACCTGGTTTGGTTGACAACTTAGCAAGTAGGTATGATAGTAATAATTTGTCACTTTAAGATAAAGGATGGCTCTTTCCTAGAAATTTCTCAGCAGTTTAATAAGGCACTTGAAAATTAACTTCAACCACATTTCTGATAAATACAGAGTGGAGTGTTCCAGGAATAGGATGAGAACATTAAATCGTAATATAGAAACGTGTCGGCTTTGAAATGCTGTTAGCTTTTTCTCTCAATTTATTTCATTGATATTATAATTTTTCTTTGCCAATGAAATTGCATTCAGTTTTCCAGAAATAGGACCACAACCACAAGGTTCTCCAAGTTTTGCACCAAGTGCAACCCCATATCGTGTCCGGGCTATCTCTTTCCATTCAAGGTTGCCAGGAAGAGATCACAGAACGCGGTAAGGCCGCCTGTTGTATGTTTGTTTTTATTTTAAGGTTTCTTTTTTGTATTGTTTTATCTTGGTGTACAATAAAGTATAAAATATTTATTAATAAATAATAAATAAATATTCCCCACTCTATACATACAGATTTCCTTGTAATTTTATACAGTCCAACATCGCACTTGCAGGGAACACACACAATGGACTCCAACGAACGATCCAATGCCTACGTACCGCACAAAGTTTTAATTTCCTGTGCCGTTTCGTGCTGGTTTCGTGCCGGGTTTAGTTTAGCTTGTCTTTGGTCCATTTTGATACGTCCAGGAGCATAGAGGGCATTGTTTTAGTTTTCTATGCGATATAGAGAGTAGTCTATTGAATTTCGCAGGTGTTGCGGCCGCGTGCGGTTTTAAACGGTTCGACTTTCCGAGTTTGTCTTTTGTTTTTCGTTTGATTTTTGCGGCAGAATGTATGGTAGGAGATATTAAAACTGCTGTTTTGTTCAGCTGTTCGTTTATAAAGTTGTGTGAAGTTTGAATTGGCTTTGGATAAGAGTTAGTAACGTACTGGTAGTCGAACACGTCTACTTGAATCTTGAATCATTACTTGTTTCAAAATAATGTTTCTTTAGGTTAGTTCCAGACCGATCTGCATGGTGAGCGTGAGGGAGGCCTATGTCCTATGTCTTTCAGCTAAAATGATAATGATGAAGCCACTTCTAGACCAAAGTTACTAATTGGTTTCCAAACTGCATGGTTTTGTGAAAACAAATAAAGATAAGAGAGTAACAATAACTTTGCAGTTAGTATCTTTCAGTTTTACAACATGCTGCAATCACCTATATTTCTTAAAAGATAGATTGATCTCTGTGACAGCTGTCAGTATCAATACAGTAACAGTAGCGCTTGACAGGTTAACAATAACGAATACGTCAGTTTGACAGAGATGTCGCAGAGATCAAGCTATCTTTTATGAAGTATAGTATTATTTATATATTTAGAAATCAAGGTGTTGTGAATAATTTTACCTCATTTATTTAAGTCGAGCATTGGATACAAGCTGCTATGAATTTTATTTCACAAAAAAACAGGCATCTCAAATAAAAACAAAATTTTACCGGCTGAAAAAAATCCAACATTATTTTTCTGGCAACAATTCATTCAATTTATGTTTCGCCTACCCTCGTTTTTTATGTGGCAATGTAAACATGCTTGTCTGTGTCTGCTTATACAGTCGTGCAAATGGCCGTATGTCAAAATACTACGTGAGTTGGTTTTCACATTTAACGAATTCACCCTTGTGCTATAAAATTGTGAAGTCCCATAGATTTCGCTGATGTTGTCCGGCCTGAATAGATTGTGGTTTTATTTCTTATGTCAGATTGTGAGTTAAGTACCTTTGTTTATGGGTCTGGGTTGTTAAAAGTTGCTGGGTTGACAGCTATAATATTGTGTTGGTTAATCTGTTTTATCAGAGTAAACACTCTTGCTTGCAATTAAATTTTCTTGCTGTTTTGAATTTAGTTTTGAAAATAATTCTGAAAGATATCAAAATTGATGAATAGACTTACTGAACAAAAAAAACATATTTTATTTGTTTCGTGATGATCTGGTTTAAGACCTGGATCTGGCCTGGTGAAAAGCAATGCATCCGGTCTACGATAGAACGAGCGAGCCCAGAAGATGACTGACTCAGACTTTGTGTAATTGTGTGTACTGTGTAATTCTTAGTTTTAAACCGACTTTCCAAAAAGGAGGAGGTTCTATGTTCGACTTCAAGTTTGTTTTTTTTTTTTTTTTGTGTATATTCACCGATTACTCCGTCAATTGTGGACCGATTTTGAAAATTCTTATTTTGTTTGAAAAAGTATGTTCCGATATTGGTCTCATTTTAATTTGGTGAAGATCTGATGAAGAACTTCGGAGATATACAACAGAACTCTTCAATAAATAACGGCAAATCTCTCAGGATTGCTGCAATCGCATGTCTGTTTGTTGTTTATAACATTTCATAATATAACATCACGCCAGTTCGCTCTTAAGCGGTAAGCAGATCTCTTATTTCACCGGTTATGTTCAAGTTTCATGAAATCTATTCTGGCGAAATAGTTCCCTTACTAACTTGCCTATTAGGTAGGTACGTACAACTAAAAAGAGAAAAATAAAAAAACTTTTTGCAAAAAAATACTACCGACTTCCAAATACAAAACTACAAAGTGAAAAATAACTTAATTTTTTGAAGTCGGTGTCCATAACGCAAAAAATGGTACCTACGAAAGACACCGACTTCAAAAAAATTATTTATTTTTCACTTTGTAGTTTTGTATTTGGAAGTCAGTAGTATTTTTTTGCAAAAAGTTTTTTTATATTTTTTTAAATTGCTTAGTATGATTTGCACCTCCAAAGTACATTATAGATGGATATCAACTAACTGAAGTAGAATTGTCTATTCACCAGAGTTTTACGTTTTATTTTATTATTTTCTTTCTTTTTAGGGTTCCGTACCTCGAAAGGAAAAAACGGAACCCTTATAGGATCACTTTGTTGTCCGTCCGTCTGTCAAGACCCTTTTTCTCAGGAACACGTAAAGGTATCAAGCTGAAATTTATATCAAATACTCAAGTCTAATGTCTCTTAAAGCTGTGATAAAATCAAACTTCTAAGCCAACGCAATCAAAAGATACAGCCATTTATGTCGCAAATTGGCGCAAATTTTCGGCACTCGCAAGGGAATCAAATCCTACAGGGTACTTCCCGTGAGATCAGAATCTTGAAATTTGGTACGAAACAACGTCTTGTAGCACAGACAAATGAATTATTGCGAAAACTGTAAATTTTTAGTTACATCATACAATAAAAATATTTTTAATAATTTTAAACTTACTACCCCTTTTCTCATGAACGTGTTGAGGTATTAAATTGAAATTCATATCAAATATTCAGGCGTATACCTTTAAGCTGAAGTTTGTACGGAACCCTCGGTGCGTGAGTCCGACTCGCACTTGGCCGGTTTTTTATCTTAATTTTGTGTAACGAATCTTATGGGAATATATATTTTAAGGTAAAATGTTTATCGTAGGTTCATAGTTTTTGTATATTGTTAGTATTTGTTTCAAGCCTAAGGGACTAAAAACACACCCGGTAATGTAATAGCAACGTCAACATAATTTTAGACCTAGCCCTGAGGACCTGAAAAAATATTTTATTTTACCCCAGCCAGATTATATCCTACTAATATCGAAGGAAGTTTGGATGTTTGTCTTTCAACCATGCCTCAACGACTGAACGTATTTGGATGACTGTACTTTTTATCCTGGAAGTAGGCACAATCCCGTGATGATAACCTCCGACTTTAAAGCGAACAAAACCGCTTCCAGAAGATAGCTTTGAATGAATGTATAATGCAACGTCAAGCTAAGTACATAAACCAGAACACTACGAGACCCATGTGGCTGAAAAATTATTTTATTTCAGCCTTGATATGAAAAAGAGAAAAACTCAGTGAATATAATACACACCTTCGCTCACAGGTCCCGTAGAACATAAAATATATTTGAGCACAATAAATACGTGGAGCGGTTTTATTGTTATTGGCACAATAACCGTATGTTACCTGTGACTCGGTTGAATTAACTGTCTGTCTGTACGTGTGGCTAATTGTGGCCGCTTTTTATTGGCCAGCAGTGTAAATGAGACGATATTGGGTTTTGGCGATACAATGTTATGGGTTGTGCGTTTTAGAAGCGCAGATAAAATTGACCGCATGGAACATTTTGCCACCGCTGCCGCTGGCATTATTTGTAACAAATAAATGTAAAATAAAAACCTCTTGTTTATGGGCGAATTAATACATTAAATTGTTGAATTATCATCGATCGTGTGAGCCGAGCTATTCTGTTCTGTTGTCAATTCAAATATATTTTTACGGATCGCCCATCTTATGAGATATCTTATTACTGCGGCACGCTTCCAAGCCCTAGCTATCCCAAAGGACACGATCTTTTAAGCGAGACTAAAGTAGCTTTTGCCGTGTATGTTGGTACGTGCAGCTAATTGTGGCCGCTTTTTATTGACCAGCAGTGAAAATGCGACAGTTTTGGGGTTTTGGCGAAATAATGTTATGGGTTTTAGAAACGCAGCAAAATTTTACTGCATGAAACATTCATTCCAACACCGCTGCCGCGCTGCTGGTATTTTTGAAAAAAACTGTTTAATAATTTCGGTACTAAAATCCTTTAAAAAATAAATGATAAGTTCATTCTACAGGAAATATTCTGGGCAGTAACTGAAAGACAACGCAATATCGTGTTAATTGGTTGATGAAATAAATATATATACCAAATGTGTTCAGTACAAATTGACAGCAGAATAAATGAAAAACATTCAGGTCAAAGTATTATAGGCGTTCTGTAATTTTTCTATAGGAGCCCTAAGTCTGGACTTTCGACCGGTTGATGATAGAGCTCGCATCCTAATACATGAATCTTATACGTACCAAGTGAAATGAAGGTGGACGCTTCTGCCTTACCCTTTACAAAATATAGGAGTCATGTTTTTGTATCAGGTTTCAAGAAGCAGAGTTTAAGTAATTTGAATGCAAAAATCACTCAAGATTTGCATCATCACTATATTAAAGCATTTCAAAAATATCCCCACGTCAGTATCTAACTACGCTGCCTCTGCTAGGCACATCGGGCAACTTCTTAGCCAAAGAAATTCAATTTCTACTCCATCATTCTGATATACGTACTTTGAGTACCAGCGTGTATTAGCATGTTAAAATGAGTTCCCTCACTTAGAGGCGCGGATGGATACAAGATATCCGTGAGTTTTGTTTGCTTTTTGAAAATGGTTAGTTCGCAGGTTTTAGGTGTTGTGCCGGAAATTTGTATAGTGCGGTATTTACTTCTTTATCGTGTCGATGATTCCATTTTTAGATTTTAATTTAGAATTGTGGCTTCGACCAGAACTCAGCCACGTCGACAGCTCTAGCGCTGGCCTCGCACAGGTCACTCATGGTGCAGGTGTTTGTGCACAGATAGCAGGACGGTGCATTTTGTAAAGTATTGCAACCTTTACGGTACTAAATCGAGACAAAAATCTAGCTTAAAATGACTCCGTATCAAAACGCCCAATTCACAAAATGACTTTACGAGCAGCGTCCTATTCTCAAAATTATCTGGTAGTAAAAGGTCTTACAAACAAAAGAGTGGGCATGGCACAGTCGTACGGCGTACCACATAAATATGAGATTTTTAAAGGAATATTTTAAACAACATTTTCTTGAGCCTGTTAAAATAAAAACAGAAAAATCAATGCCTTGTTTTTTTTTTGCATTCAGTGCGAAAGAAATATTTCCAGTTTAAGTTATGAATCGGTCCAAGAGTAGAAATTCTTCTGAATGTTCTCCGCCCTGGTGCGAGCGGAGGGCTCTATCAGACTCATACCTTTGACCTTGAGTAATTCATCACACTTGGCCAGCCAGTGAATGAGGACTCGGCCACCCTCTGTGGCCGTAAACGGTCGAAATTCCTCTCAAGAGATAAGCGCGTAACACGGCGCGGTCTGTTGTGGCGCGTGGTTCTTCAAGTTAGTCACCCGCAGCCAGGCGAGCACGGCCTCTGTGATAGGCTAGAGTCACGCTTTATCACGGTGTTTGCTCCCAAACTGTGATAAAAATGTGTGCCGTGCTCGCCCCACTGGTCGCAACTTGTAACCAGGCAACCTCGTAAGGGGTTGCCTGGTATAGTGTGCCGCTTTCCATAACGTAAGGTTGGTGAAGGTGGCCACTATAGGAAAACTCAGTAGACAAATAGGGGTATGGTCACAACTTGTGTCAGCTGGCCATCATGTCGCGATTTTCGGTACCCGGTGCGTATGCTACGGATAGGGAGGGAGATTGTATCCTCTCGCTCCCTTTTTGCCATCTGCTTTGCGACCATCACTTCCTTGCAGAAGTGAGCGACTGCGTCCCACGCATGGTCTCTTCCAATTATGGACTGGACCACGACCGGAAGAGAGTACCGACCGGCGCGCACGGAACTGCACAACCTATGCTGGGAACTTCTCCTGTCGGCGTCACCCCCTGTGAGCCTGAATTTCAGTTTTCTTTTCCATCAATATCAAAATCATCGATCCCTTCATCAGACCTTACAGGTCTTTGTGTAACAAATATATTTCCGTAACGACTCGCGGCGACATCTGGTGTCAGGAATAGTAACTATCAAGTGTACTTTCTCACCTAGGTGTGTCACTAGGTGGTTGAGGCACTTTAGTACTAGATGGCGCTGAGATCGGGGCGGAATTATTATAAATTCTTTACGAAACCTGTTAGATATTGTGTGTATTAATATAATTCAACAAGCACACAATCTCCTACATGTCTAGCCTATTAATTTCTGGTATACAAAATTACTTAAAGAAAATATAGACATGACATCTCTATGGGTCAATAAAATTCTCAATGTCTGTGGCCGACGAGAGTGACATTTCTTTTTCATTACGAATGGATACCGAACAAGTAAAAAAATAAGATCCTGGTGAAAAAGAAAATAAGAGAAACCTGAATGACTCGGACGAGACAGGGAAACAGCCCTAAATTTAAAATTATTATGTGCCAGCAAGCGCTGTGAGTATTCGTGGAATTGAACTATATTTTCATGCTTGTGAGACATGTGCTTGTATGATGCTAATACCGCATTTTCTCCCATCGACAGGGCTTCTTAGGATTAATTAAAATATAATCAATAATATATAGAATAAACTTGGTCAACCACATGCATTAAGAAAAGCTACACAGCATTTAACAACAGGCTCCGGACACCCATGATACTTCGGCTGGTGAAATACTCAATACTATCTGCACAGGAACGATGCTGGTTGTGACATCATACATCTGATGCTAAGTTTAAAGGGTAGTTTATATACCATCTACAAGTAAGTGGGATACCTTTAAAATTGTGATGCAGTAGTGATGCCTGAGTATTATTAAAATAGTTGACCAAATATAAAGACTGTTACTTCTGTGTAACCCTGCCGAAATCATCCCTGCAATTGTCTCATCCAGAATATCTACCCCTGAGCTGGCTGGTGAGTAAGGAGAAAAAGATGTCTTACATTTGTAACACTATAATCAGAGGGTTGATTCGCCATATAATGCAATATTGCTTAAATTCATATTTTTATTTAGTTCTACGGTGGGCGCCATCATGCGCGTGCGAGCCCTGACGACGGGGGATGCAGTGGCTCGGGATGGGATCGTCTTGGTGGTGTCTCTAGACATCGCCAATGCCTTCAACAAACTGCCCTGGAGTTGCATCAGGGAGGCACTCCGGTATCACCGGATGCCGCCCTACCTCTGTCAAGTGGTCGAGGCCTATTTAACGGACAGGGCCGTCATCCCAGTCACCAGTGAGAGTGGAACCGGCGAGAGATGTCGTGCGGTGTCCCACAGGGATCGATCTTGGGCCCGCATCTGTGGGACAAAGGGTACGACTGGGTGCAACGCGCCGACCTCCCTAGCGGCGTCAGCGTAATTTGCTACGCTGACGACACGCTGGTCCTGGCGCAGGGGAAGTCAGCAAACCAGGCGGCGGCTGAATTAGCGACACGCGGGGTTGCGACAGTCGTTGAGAGGATTCGGCAATTGGGACTCGAGGTGGCCCTGCACAAGTCCGAGGCCCTCTGTTTTCATGGTCCTCGGAACGCGCCACCACCGGGTTCTCAAATAACGGTAGAAGGGGTTCACATCGGAGTCGGGTCGACGATGAAGTACCTGGGACTCGTCCTCGACAGCCGGTGGATTTTTGTGGAGCATTTCCGACGTTTGGCTCCCAGACTGGAGCGGGCCGGGGCTGCCCTCAAGCGGCTCCAGCCAAATCTAGGGGGTCCAAACGCCTCCTGCCGAAGGATCTACGCGGGGGTCGTGCGGTCCATGGCCCTTTATGGGGCACTTGTGTGGCCGCGTTCCTTGAGGTGACAACCAGTTCGCTGGTTGAACGCGTCCCAAAAGGTCATGGCCATCCAGCTGGACCGGGGTTACCGCACGGTCTCTGGTGAGGCGGCGAGCCTCCTTGCCGGATTGCCGCCATGGGATCTGGAGGCAAAAGTCCTCGCGCATATCTGGGAATGGCGCGAGAAGGCGAAACGCCGGGGCGAAACTCCGCGGCCGTGACAAATCGTGGCTCAGCGGACAGAGCTCCGGCAAGAGAGCAACTGTCGCAACCCAGCGCTGGGCACGCCACAATTGCGGAGATAAGGCCCCTCTTTGAGGAGTGGCTTGAGAGGCGCCACGGCGTCCTCACCTTCCGCCTAACGCAGTTCCTCACCGGACACGGCTGTTTCGGGAGGTTCCATTTCAGGATTAGGCGGGAGGAAACGCCCGGGTGTCACCATTGTGTGGATCGCCCGGAGAACACGGTGGAGCATACGGTGGAGATCTGCCCCGCTTGGGCTGGGCACCGCCGTGTCCTCGTGGAGGCAGTCGGCGGTGGCAACCTCTCGCGTCCGGCGCTGGTTCAAGCCATGGTACGGAGCGAGAGGGTATGGGAAGCTGTCTCCTCCTTCTGCAAAGCAGTAATGCTCGCGAAGGAGGAGGCGGAACGCGTGAGGGAGACGCAACGGAGACGCCCTCACGCCCCTAGCCACTGCAGGATACGCCCTGGGCGTTGGGAGCCACAAGCCGATTCCCGGCCACCGTAGGCGCGGGCTTGCGGACGGCGAGTAATGGGTAGCTCACCGTCCGATAAGGACCAGGCCGAGTCGATGGCGCGTTGTGTTCCACGCGCGCCTCAAAGAGATGTCAGCAGAACTGACGGGGTCCACTAGGGCCGATGCCTGTCTGGGTCGAGGATAAATCTGACACGCCCTCCCGCCTCACCCAGAGCGGGAGAAGTCATTGGATGATATCCAAACCAAAAAAAAAAAAGGTATTTAATAACTAGGTTCCTAAAATTACCGCCCTATATCGCATAGGGTCACCCACACCCGAAAAACGTCAAAATGAAAGGTTAAACGACCAAATTAAAGGAAAACAATCGCAATTAATGCAAAATGAGTGAAACAAAGGGCCGAACGACAGTCATTACGCAACAATTATGATGGATGGCAGACTGCCCCCAATTTACAGGGCCACCTTGAAACAGGACAAAAGGTACAAAAATCGCTTTCCATTAGTAATCGCTGGGACGTTTGCCGGGGTTTTTAAGGGATCTGTTGAGTTTTTTTTTGGTGTAAAGGTGTTTTTGCGAGGCATATTTTTGCGTAAAACGATGTTCTTAATTGTTAGAACTTGAAATCTAGAACAACACTGAATATTTTACATAAATTTTGCCCCCGTGGCTTATTCCACGCAAACCGTATGTTTTTGTCGGGTTAAAAAATAACCGACACTTAGAAATGGGCGCATGGTTGGCGCAGTGGTTGAGCGATGGACTGCTGCGCTGCGTGTCGCGGGTTCGATTCCCGCACGGAACAAATATTTGTATGATCTACAGATAGTTGTTCCGGCTCTGGGTGTTGTGTATGTGAGTTTATATGTTTGTAAACGCACCCACGATACAGGAAGAAATTCCTAGTGTGGGGCAACGTTTTTTAAAAAAGAAAAAAGAAAAGAAGAAGAAGAAATAGTATAGTTTTCAATCAGAGAAGTTTCGTAGCAGATTGTTGACAATGATTCTAGAAATTACCTTTTAAGCAAAAAAGTTATTTCGCCTGTTGATTGCAGAAGCTCACGAAAAAACACATCATCAGCATGTGAACGTCGAGGCAATCCGGCTTCTCGGCCACGCAAACATAGTGAGAAGACTAAAAAGAACAAAACCGTTCGAGTTAGTGTTTAGTGTTAGTGAATAGTGTAACGTACGAAAGTGCTGCCAAATAAACACAAGAACGAAGTATATTCGCCTTAATAGATACAATAAGAAAAGTGCTATTGGACACATTCTTAGTAAAGACAATGTAATAGTTTAGGTTTTAATTAAATTACTTATTTGTCTATTTATAAGGCCAGATTGTAATAAGAATAGAGTCCATCCTATTGATGAAACCTAGAAAAGGAAAACATAAAAAACCTGTTTATTACATTTCTAGATCATTTCTAGTCTAGATCAAATTTAAAAGAAGTCTCATAACTATCTTGTAATAAATAACAAATATTTTTGCTTTAGCTTTCATACGCCTTGTTATTTACCACTTAATGACATAACTACCCCCCTAGCCAAGTTACCTACGTTTCGTATTGAATCTCTTTCTACAATCGTTAACGCCTTCTATTTGTATGGTCTGACCACGTGACTTGACGTTCAGATGTGTCAATTCCCATACATTGATTCGTTTTCTACTAGCGTTATCGATTGTAGATTGTCAACTTGGCTACAGGTTCTCATTATTATGACAAACATTATTGTTTTGGAAAAGCCTATTCATAACATGAATTTAAACCTAAAGAATAAAGATCAAGGCTTCAAAACATTTGAAGGAGGAGCTCGTGGCTAAATAATAACAGCCGCACTGGTCGGACTTCAAGGTTAAGCAACGCTTGACGAGGTCGGTCCGTAGATGGGTGACCATTTCAACATACCGAGTTTCTTCCGTGCCTCGGAAAGCACGTTAAGCCGTTGGTCCCGGTTGTCATTTGAAGATCTTTGACAGTCGATACGGGATGTCAGAAGCTTGAGATCTGACACCAGTCTTGACAAGGGGTACCGTGTTATCCAGTTACTGGGTTGTGGAGGTCTGATAGGCAGTCGCTCCATGTAAAACACTGGTACTTAGCTGAATCCGGTATGACTGGAAGCCGACCCCAATGTAGATGGGAAAAAGGCTAGGCAGATTGATTGCTTCAAAACATTTGAAAAATTCAACTACCCAAAACTTTTGCATTTCAAATATCGACTCATAATAAATTCCTCCTCCCGCTACTGTTAACATCCTCCAAAACGAAACATCTGTCCCAACTAAATAAACAAAAGTTTTCCTTAACAAGAAAACGGACCCCTAATGAATGTCGGACAAAGAGTCGTATATGCCGTGTAATTTTCAGACGAATAACGCGTCTTTCAGATCCTTTTTCATGAATTTTCAGGAGGACTTAATCAGTGACGGTGACGAGTTAACTTTTTGTATGTTTGAACCATTGCTAACATTGTTGAAATTTTTGGATTTCCGATGTTTTTCTCGGTTCCAATTTATCTTTTAGTATTTTTGATAAATCTTTATGATTCTCGGGATCCTAGGGACCCGGATCTTTGAAAGGCGTACCAGGGGCCTTGTTAGACATGTAGGATATGATGTGACAACAACCGGTGAATATAACTATTGTTAATTTATATAACTTACCTGGCTATAAATTGTACTCACAGTTGCGTACGAGCCAAAAAGGCGGCGGCATTATTATGTATGTCCGGAATCATATTAAGTTTACATTAAGTGAAAAAAAACTAAGACTTTTGAGAATCTTACAGGCTACCTAAAAATTGATTCACGTAGAAACGCAATTGTTTCTGCAATCTATAGGCCACCGTCTACAAGTAAAAGTTTATTTGTCACAGAGCTTGCTAGTCACATTACTAAGTTTGATTTAAAACAAAATTTACTCCTTATTGGTGATACGAACATTGATCTGAAAGTAAGCTCAGCATACAAGGATTCATATCTAAAAACACTTAGCGAACATGGATTGTTGTGTGGAATAACAGTTTACACCCGAATTGAAACTAGAAAAGATTTAATTACCAAGTCGTGTATTGATCACATTTTTGCACGTTTTCCCACACTACATCCGTTCGCGGCGGTGCTCGATGTACTAGCTGATCATCGAGGCATTATATTTACCTGCGTTGACCAGTTGTTTGGAATTCCTAAGTGTATACAGGTTGTTACAAAAAAATCTTTTGATTACGATACTTTTTACAAAGAACTTAAAAATGTTGAATGGACAAAGACAAGAAGTATGAGTTCGCCTAGCGAAATTTTAAGTTTTATTTATGAATCTTTTGATAATGCAGACAAGTCTGCAAGTAGTATTAAAACAAGTAAATTGACTGGTAAGTACTCGAAACGATTTACTGTACCGTGGATTGATGCAAATATTGCCCGGCTTTGTGATAAAAGAGACAAATTATTTAGGGATTGGAAAAGTAATTTAAATAATACAAAAATAAAATTAGAATATAATAAAATTAGAAATAAAATTCATAAAATAATAGAAAACAAAAGAAACAAATATTATATACAACATATTAGTGATAATTTCAAAAACTTAAAAAAACTTTACAATATTTTAAATCAAATGTTAGGCAGAGTGACCATGTCACTTGACACGGCCATTCTTAGGGCTTTTGATGCGCAAGGAATTACTGCCAAAACCATTGCTGACAACTTCGCAAATGGTTTTGACAGAGCGGTTAAGGACATAATTCCTAACTGTAATATAAAACTAAAAGACCCTAAAGCTACACGTATACCTTTGGATTCTAGTATGCTGTTTAAAAAAGCCTCGGCCGGCAGTGTTCATAAAATCATAAAACAGTTAAACTCATGAAAAGCTCCAGGTCCAGACAATATTAAAGTTTCCGATATTAAAATGATAGGAGACAGTATATCCAACCCAATTGCTGACTTAATTAATCGAAGCATTGAAACTGGTCTATACCCAGATGATCTAAAAGTAGGTAGCATAAGGCCAATCCATAAAAAGGGTAAAAAAATGATTATGCAAACTATCGTCCAATAACTTTGCTCTCGTCTATTGATAAAATAGTGGAAAAATATGTTTGTGAACAAATTCATGCATTTTACAGACAGCACGACGTAATTAATCAGTATCAATTTGGTTTCCAGGCCGGCAAAAGCACCACGCACCTCTTGTCAAATTTCACTGATGAAGTCAATCAACACCTAAATGAGAGAAAATATGTTCTTGCTCTCTTTATTGACTTCTCACGTGCTTTTGACACTTTAATTCATAATCAACTAATTGATAAATTAGACGATTGCGGAGTGCGTGGTCCATTACTCAACTGGTGTAAAAGCTATCTTGAAGGCCGAACATTTACTGTAAAAATTGACAACATCTGTAGTGAACGCGTGGATATAACTGAGGGAACAGCTCAGGGTTCGGTATTGGGCCCCCTGCATTTTTTGTCGTATGTTAATGACATGAGTAAATGCATAACAAACAGTACATGCTATCAATTCGCGGATGATACTTGCCTTGTTATAGCTAACAAAAATCCTCAAATAGCATGTGAACGCTTGCAACGCGATCTGGATGCTCTTACAAGGTGGTGTCACGATGCTGGCCTAGTGCTTAATGCAAGCAAAACCAAACTTTTAGTTATTAAATCTCCCTACGTTAGAAAGTTGCCCTTACGGAACCTAATAGCCCATGACCATGACTGCTTGCATGCCGTCAATGTGACCAATTGTAACTGTCCTCAAATAGATGTTGTCAATAAACAAACATATCTTGGAGTAGTTATAGATGATACGTTTAACTGGAGTCATCACGTAGAAAGTGTTTGCGATAAACTTCGACAATTTCTTGCTAATATTACAATATTAAAGAACCGTTTGCCCTTCAAAGTGAAGATTATGCTATATTACGCACTGGCTGAATCCTACATCCAGTATGGACTTAGTAGTTATGGTCGTGCCTACAAAACCTATCTTGATAAGATTTACAAAATTCAAGTCCAAATTTTAAAAACGGTAGTGTCTCCCAAAATTAGAAATCAATTTCACGACGATATAAATGGCCTCTTTAAACACTGTAAAGTCTTACCAGTTCATACACAAGTATTTTTTTTATTATTAAAAGAACAATTTTTCAATGAATCTTTAAGAAACATAATTGAACATTCTGTACGCACGCGGGCAATTTCTGAGAATAGGCTTCGTACACAGCGCGCAAACAACACGTATGGTGAGCGAACTACTGCTTATATTATACCGAGACTTATTAACAGTCTACCCTCAGAAATAAATAATTGTATATCAGACAAAAATATAAAATTTAAGCTTAAACAATATTATTTAAGTATTATTTAGATAATGCAGAGATGTTTGTGGAACAAGCTAGTTAAAGACCTAAATAATAATATAGGTCTTTAACTAGTTTGAGTTGTTATTAATTGTTATCACCTTTAGCATTCTTTTTTTATATATAGCACATAAATAAACATACTAATAGACTCACGATAGCACAAGTTTAAACCTTAGTGGTTTTTGGTTGCTATCTAATACGAATAAACCTGTAACTTTTTGTATAATTGATAAATAAAGGAAAAAAAAAACTGTATGCACTAGTCACTACGCAAGAGCACCCAAGGACAATCCGCGGCTGGTGCAGGACTATTGCAGAATATGGAGACAACATTTTTGGGCTATGGGTTTGGGAGGTTTCGTGGATCGATTACCTAAGACTATAGAATTACTGTTGGCCCCTGCCTGACCAATGTTCACGGCCATAAAATGGCAGGGAATAACTTGTACATTCAATTAATGCCCCTCTCCCCATAAACAGTCGCTAGCACTTTAGTGACGTAGCGCCTAGGGGCAACATATACGGAGGTGCTTGAGGAGTGGAGAGGTATGCCACGGTTTTCAGGACAATCCCGGCAGTACGATGAAGGTCCCTACTAGTATCTTACTGGGTTAAATTCCTTCCTCCGAGCATGTTTGCTCTTAAGAATCTCCACTCAAGCCAGCTAATTAAGGCAAGAGGGAGGTGGGATCTCTGTTCCTTGTCAGTGATCACACTGACCGGCCAATAAAGGCAAGCCGGAGACTAAGGACAAGAATTCTCCCTGGAGATCAGGTCCGTTTGTTCGCCACTGCCCACCAGCTCGCCAGAAAACTGCCCTGCGGATTTTATCCCTCTTAGTCTGGCCCCTCACCCTAGACATGTTGCAGCAAAGTAGAATCTACCGCCACCGACCTAGGGTTCATTGGAGCACGCAAGCCCCACCACGGCGTCAATGTACAAATACTGCGATGGGGAAGTATTATTAGTATTTTTATCTTGTATCTCGGGACCTTAGGGTCCCGGTCCTTTGAAAGGCGTGCGAGGAATCGAAGCCAACTCGTAGAGGTCCCGTTAGGCATCTATCAGGAATGTGACACCAACCAACGTTTATCCCTGCATGCACTACGCAACTACACCCAAAGACAATCCCCGGTTGGTGCAGGACTACTGAAAATTATGTAGAAAGAATGTATTGGGCTATGGATTTTGTAGGTTTAGTGGATCGATGGCTCAAAACTATAGGAGGACTACCAGCCCCTGCCCAACCACTGTTGAACTACAAGGCTATAAAATGGCAGGGGGTGTCTTGCACACTCAATTAATGGGCCCCCATAAATGGTCGCTAGCACTTTAGTGACGTAGTGCCAAGGGAGCAACGTATCCGGAGGTGCTTGAGGAGTGCAGAGGTAAACCAAGGCTATCAGGACAATCCGAGAATAATTATTCTCGGATTGTCCTGATAGCCTTTTTTTATATTTTTTTTGATTTATTTTAATACTTATATGTATGTATATGACAGTATTTTTAATTTATAATATTGTATATTACTCAGCTGTAATTTGTTTAACGTGTTTATTTTTCCCCTCTACATACAATGTCTACATCTTATTTTTCATCTTTCCTTTCGCAGGGCAGGTATGCTGAAAGGGATTTTCATAAGAAATAAGCACCACCTCGGTACCTATTTTCGTGTTCATTCTTCTTGTTCTTGTATTATAATATGTGTGTACATATAAATAAATTAACTGAAAACAGAAACAACGCATTGCTAAAGCTTACTAATCAAGCAACCATTTACGAGTTACCATACAAAGTCCCGACATACATTATTCACCCAATTTACATTGTTTCATTGGCCCTGTAACGTTCTAATATCACATGAATCATACCTGAACAATTCATTTCACACATTCGTTTAATAAATGTCATTGTACAAGTGAAAATATTTTCTGGAAAAAGGTGCTAAAAATCACCAATACGAAGTGACAACCCTTTGAAATTTGGATCTAGGTAATATTTTTCTTTGGCATTCTTTTATGCGATCTAAGTTGTCCGTTCCTTTTTAGAACACATTCTGCAACGTCATCAGTCCGTCTTCGCTTACAGCTAGCGTGACGATGTAGGCAAATCAAAATATCAAATCAACTCAAATATTTTATTGAAACATTAAACATGAATTTCAAAGTAATAGTGTGAAACTGTGTTGTAGACATTAGCGCCCACCTCTGAGAGGGAAGACGTTGGCGTTCCAACATTTATAACAAAAATTAATTACAATCACATTATTTTTTTATTATTGAACAAACAAAATATGTAAATTATTTAAAACTATCTAATCATTAAAAAATACTACAGTGAATTATGGTCTATTATTCAATAAATTATAACATTAATAAAAATTATCTAACACAATATTACAGTAAATTTTATAAATTAAAAATTAGGTCAAGGTCTCGGGTTCTCTTTATGTGTGTGTGTGTGTTTTCGGATATTCTTTTATAAATAGGTATATATTCAGTAATATGGAGGGAGACACCCAGGCGGACCGTGTATCTTAATCTTTGGTCGAGGGTAAAGGTCTATCCACATATATCAGGGCCGTGCCCGGAAGGTGGACGGACCGTGCCCCGTCAGGGGCTCAAAAAATATCGTTGTGTACATTTTGTATGAACTGTTCACACACGTCCGTGCACGGGCCAGTGACGAAGCTTCAATGATTGGGTCCGGCCCTGTCACGTCCCGGGCACTGCCCTGATATGTGTGGATAGACCTTTAGTATCACCCAATCATAAGAATTTCAACATAACTTCAGACCTATGATTACACGTATAATTTCATTTCTGAAATTTTAATGAAGAAGACTATACATTACGAGGTAAGCAAAAAGAGTAAATGAATTATTAATTGTTCCAACGTGGGGATAAGCGCAGACACCATTAATTTATTTTTTGAATTTCGAAGATTTCATTTTGATTATTCAACAACATGATACCTGCCTTCTTTTAACCACTCAATAACTTAACTTCATCATCATCATTTCAGATTACAGACGTCGTCAGCTATATATATATATGGCAAGCGACGCTAAGTGGTCCTAAGCATCACGTATCCAACAGACTCCGGTGGTCCTCACCACCTGATGATCTCATCCAACTAGAGGAGGCCTTCCAACATTGCTTCTTCCGGTACGCGGTCGACAATCCAAAACCTTATGGCCTCATGGGCATCCGTTCTGTGAGCAATGTGGGCTGTCTTTTTTTTGTTATCGGAGCGAAACCTTCAAATGGCACCTAGAGTTTTGGAGAAAAAAATCAGGGAGTGTAGGATTTTAGCTCATTAAAATCACCCCGGTGATCACCCGCACGTAGAAGGGCACCTCTTAAACCGATCCGGAAACTGTGCAACGCCTGTTAAAGCACATACACTGCCGTCTTTATCTTTTTGTTCCGTGGTTGAAAAACCACCCCGTTGTTCCATCTCACACCCTACGCTGGGGGTTGCGGTAACAATGTTACTGCCACAAACCCCGTCTAGTGCCGGCCCGCCTCCGCGGGTCTCGATCTCGGGTTGGGGGGAGTGAGGTGTTAGACTCCCCCCGCAACGTCTAAAAGAGGCGCGCGTGGAAAACTACGCGCCGCCACCTCGGGTCCTGATGTGTGGGGGGCGACGGACAGCCCCGAGTCCGTCGCTCATGGATCAATTTAGGGGGGCTGGGAGAGGCGTTGTCCGACCTCCACCGACGCCCAGCGTATCTGCTGCGGATCGGGGGAGTGGATGAAATCTCCCTCTCTGCAGCCTCCTTCTGCGAGACGACCGTTTCGCAGAAGGATACCATCGCGTAACAGAACTCCTCGCTGCCGACTATAGACTCTACTAACCGTTTCTAACCGGTTTCGACCGCGAAACTGATTTTATTTTAACATACACTGTCTACGGCAACTAAAGTTAGGAATTCTTCGGGCTTTGTTGGTTAACTTGGTTCTCAAGCAAATTTCTCTATCTTCTGTATGGCCCTCTGCATTGCTCTTTGCAAGTACCTTGCAGTCTTCGAAGTGACCCATTTTCGCAGCATTTTACCTAAATGGCAAAAAACAAACCTCGTTATGTACAGTACGGTGAATACAATTGGATTGTCAAGTTGAAAACTGTTGCGTTGCAGATTGCGTCATGCAATTAGGGTGTATGTGCGGTCTTCAATTCTGCGAACCAAGTTAGTTACCGAGAAGATATATTACAGACATGTAGTTCAGCAACATCTTGAAATGGCTCTAAATATACCCACGACACATTGCATATGAAATACAGCTGCAATATCTAGCTACAGTCGAGTGCATTATACCTTCTTCAGTTCTGATTTTAAAATTATTTCCTTTCCCAAGACAAGACATAAGGCCTTTGAATCTGTGGGTACTGAACAGAACAGAATGGCATGGCAAACTATATTCAAAAATAGCAATCATAAACTTTTCAGCAACGTTTAGTAGACATATATCTAACTAAAACCTTTTTAAATTGAACTGGCTGTTTTAAATTGGCAAATAAAATGTGTTTCATTTAACTGTGTTACATTTTAATTAGAGAGAGAGCGCCTGAGTGTCATTTTGTGAAATTGAAATTATGACTATGCTAAGTTAACCAGAAATGCAAATTTTGTAATGAACGAAGCAAACAAACACAGACCTTTACATAACGAACGCATTCTAGCTGTGACTGTACATTTAGTTCAATATGTTATTAATGGTAAGGGATATTGATGAAGCTTTCCTGAGTTTATGAAGATTAATCTTCTTTGTTCTAATGTTTCGGATGTTTTCTTAAATTATGTTCTGTTGCAGAATTTCATGATTGCAAATAGCATAGAAATTTATCATCATCATATATTATCAATAAATTTGGGCATTAGTTAGGACGATTGCAGAGTGCAGAATAACAAAAAATATCTCAACTATGCGAGCTTAAAGTAAACTAACTTTGATTAGGCATGTTGGGGTTCTCTTCATCATCATCATCATCTTCCTGCCCTTATCCCATGTTACTTGGTGTCGGCGCAACACGATTTCTTCTTCCATACCGTCCTGTCCCCTGTCACGCTATTACTGACTCCCTTTTCTTTCTTATCACTCCTCACACAGTCCATCAATCTTTTTTTTGGCCTTTCTCTCCTTCTCCATCCACCCACATTTATATTCATAACTCTTTTAGTTACCTGCGTAATGCGTTACATCCCTTCTCTTCACATGATCTTACCAGGACAAACAGTTTCCCTTCAACTTTTCTGCCACTGGCACCACTTTCAAACTGCCTGTAATATACTAATTTCTCACTTTATACTATCTTGTCACGCCACACTACCATATCAACATTCTCATCTCTGTTACATGCAATCTTTTTTTATTCATCTTTTTCACAGCTCAACATTCTGATATAAACTTCACAAAAACCTGGATTGTATTTTTTTTGGATCTTATCTCTCCGCCCAAGGCGGAGTCTGTGAGCTAAAAGGTTCCCCGGACAAGATCCGAGACCAATGGGGACTTATCTTTATTTCTAGGTATTTATTTAACAAGTCTTAATTACTATTACATTCTATGACATGACAAGTATTCTATACTAGCTGTCCCACGCGGCTTCGCTCCCGTCAACTGGCTACCTACCTACCCATCAACCCTACCTACTCTACATACATGATTGTTGTGTAATTAAACCGTTTACGCAGCGCACGCAACGGAAGCTCTCAAAAAGGAATAATTTTGCCCGTTTTTGCAACATTTTTCATTTATGCTCTGCTCCTGTTGGTCGTAGCGTGATGTTATATAGCCTATAACCTTCCTCAATAAATGGACTATCCAACACAAAAAGAATTTTTCAATTCCAACCAGTAGTTTCTGAGATTAGCGCGTTCAAACAAACAAACAAACAAACAAACAAACTCTTCAGCTTTATAATATTAGTATAGATTTATGTTACTAGTTTCTAACTACCTAGATTTCTTTACAGCATAACTATTTAAATCTTATATCTATCTTATCTTTATTTTTTACTTCTATTATACATACATTTTCTTAATGCTACCTACTATATATATACTCATATACAATTTTGAGCTTTTTTATATGAATGTACTTATTTCTATCTGTAGTAATATTTGTCAGCTTAAGATAAAGGATGGCTCTTTCCTAGAAATTTCTCAGCAGTCTATTAAGGCACATGAAAATTAACTTCAACCACATTTCTGATAAATACAGAGTGGAGTGTTTCAGGAATAGGATGAGAACATTAAATCGTAATATAGAAACGTGTCGACTTTGAAATGCTGTTAGCAAATTTTTCTCTCACTTTATTTCATTGATATTACATTTTTCTTTGCCAATGAAATTGCATTCAGTTTGCCGGAATTTGGTTCAAAAACACAAGGTTCTCCAAGTAACACCATATCGTGTCCAGGCTGTCTCTTTGCAAGGTTGCCAGGAAGAGATCACAGAACGCAGTAAGGCCTCCTGTTGTATGTTTGTTTTTATTTTAAGGTTTCTATTTTGTATTATTTTATCTTGGTGTGCAATAAAGTTAAAATATATATTAATAAATAAATATTCCCCACTCTATACATACAACTTTCCCAGTAAATTTATACAGTACATCATCGCACTTGCAGGGAACACACACAATGGACTCCAACGAACGATCCAATGCCTACGTACCGCACAAAGTTTTTAATTTCCTGTGCCGTTTCGTGCTGGTTTCGTGCCGGGTTTAGTTTAGCTTGTCTTTGGTCCATTTTGATACGTCCAGGAGCATAGAGGGCATTGTTTTAGTTTTCTATGCGATAGAGTAGTCTATTGAATTTTGCAGGTGTTGCGGCCGCGTGCGGTATTAAACGGTCCCACTTTCCGAGCGTGTCTTTTGTTTTTCGTTTGATTTTTGCGGCAGAATGTATGGTAGGAGATATGAAAACTGCTGTTTTGTTCAGCTGTTCGTTGATAAAGTTGTGTGAAGTTTGAATTGGCTTTGGATAAGAGTTAGTAACGTACTGGTAGTCGAACACGTCTACTTGAATCTTGAATCATTACTTGTTTCAAAATAATGTTTCTTTAGGTTAGTTCCAGACCGATCTGCATGGTGAGCTTGAGGGAGGCCTATGTCCTATTTCTTTCAGCCAAAATGATAATGATGAAGCCGCTGGTAAACTAAAGCTTCAATTTTTTTTTACAAACTGCATGGTTTTGTAAAAACTAATAACTATTAGAGAGTAACAATAACTTTGCTAGAGTTTGCACCTTTCAGTTTTTCAACACGCTGCAATGACTTATACTTCGTAAAAGATAGCTTGATCTCTGTGACAGCTGTCAGTATCAATACAGTAACAATAGCACTTGCTACAGGCTAACAATAACGTAACATTATCGTATACGTCAGTTTGACATATGTCCCAGAGATCAAGCTATCTTCTATGTAATATAGTACTATTTATTTATTTGGAAATCAAGGTGTTGTGAATAATTATTACCTCATTTATTTAAGTCAAGCATTGGACACAAGGTGCTATGAATTTTAGTTCACAAAAAACAGGCATCTCAAATAAAATCATAATTTTACCGGCTGAAAAAAATCCAACATTATTTTTCTGGCAACAATTCATTCAATTTATGTTTCGCCTACCCTCGTTTTTTATGTGGCAATGTAAACATGCTTGTCTGTGTGTCTGCTTACACAGTCGTGCAAATGGCCGTATATCAAAATACTACGTGAGTTGGTTTTCACATTTAACGAATTCACCCTTGTGCTATAAAATTGTGAAGTCCCATAGATTTCACTGATGTTGTCCGGCCTGAATAGATTGTGGTTTTATTTCTTATGTCAGATTGTGAGTTAAGTACCTTTGTTTATGGGTCTGGGTGGTTAAAAGTTGCTGGGTTGACAGCTATAATATTGTGTTGGTTAATCTGTTTTATCTGAGTGAACACTTTTGCTTGCAATTAAATTTTCTTGCTGTTTTGAATTTAGTTTTGAAAATAATTCTAAAAGGTGTCAAAATTGATAAATAGACTTACTGAGCAAATAACCTGTTTTATTTGCTTCATGATGATCTTGCTTATGACCTCTATCTTGCCTGATGAAAAACAATATAGCCGGTCTAAGATAGAACGAGCGAGCCCAGAAGACGCCTTACTCTGACTTTGTAGGCTGAAGTGTCATAATAGGTGCTACGGAACACTGACGGTAGCAGAGACTTTCACACTTTGGCTGTGCATATATAAATTTTATACAATTGGTTAGTATAGTTTGCACCTCCAAAGTACATAATATTCACCAGAGTTTTATCTACTATCTTATTCTTTTCTTATTTTTTTTGTACCGTACGGTACCTAAGCATATCTCGTGGGAATATATTTTAAGGTAGAATGTTTATCGTAGGCTCGTATTTGTTTAATGTTGTTAGTGTTTATTTCAAGCACAAGGGACTAAGAAAAAACGCGATAATGTAATTACAACGTCAACATAATTTTCTACCTACTTATGATAGAAATACTACAAGCCCTGAGGATCTGAAAAAATATTTTATTTTACCCCAGCCAGATTATATCCTACTAATATCGAAGGTTGTTTGGATGTTTGTCTTTCAATCATGCCTCAACGTATTTGGATGACTGTACTTTTTATCCTGGTAGTGGGTACAATGATGGTAACCTCCGACTTTAAAGCGAACAAAACCGCTGGCAGAAGCTAGTCTTGAATTAATGTATAATGCAACTTCAAGCTAAGTACATAAACCAGAACATTACGTGACCCATGTGGCTGAAAATATATTTTATTTCAGCCTTGATATGAAAAAGAGAAAAACTCAGCGAATATAATACATACCTTTGCTCACAGGTCCCGTAGAACATAAAATATATTTGAGCACAATAAATACGTGGAGCGGCTTTATTGTTATTGGCACAATAACCGTATGTTACCTGTGACTCGGTTGAATTAACTGTCTGTCTGTACGTGCGGCTAATTGTGGCCACTTTTTATTGGCCAGCAGTGTAAATGAGACGATTTTGGGTTTTGGCGATACAATGTTATGGGTTGTGCGTTTTAGAAGCGCAGATAAAATCGACCGCATGGAACATTTTGCCACCGCTGCCGCTGGCATTATTTATAAAAAATAAATGTAAAATAAAAACCTCGTGTGAATT
Source organism: Orthosia cruda (assembly GCA_964057195.1). Lineage (NCBI taxonomy): Eukaryota > Metazoa > Arthropoda > Insecta > Lepidoptera > Noctuidae > Orthosia > Orthosia cruda. The sequence goes on from OZ059839.1 coordinate 29,118,880, forward strand.
ATCAATCATGTGAATCGAGCTTGTCTGTTCTGTTGTCAATACAAATATATGTTTTCGGCTCGCCCATCTTTCTGAGATATCTTATTACTGCGGCACGCTTCCAAGCCCTAGCTATCCCAAAGGACACGATCTTATAAGCGTGACTAAAGTAGCTTTTGCCGTGTATGTTGATACGTGTAGCTAATTGTGGCCACTTTTTATTGGCTAGCAGTGTAAATGCGACAGTTTTGAGGCTTTAGTGAAACAATGTTATGAGTAGTAGGTTTTAAAAACGCAGCTAAATTTGACCGCATGAAACATTGTGCCACAGCTGCTGGTATTTTTGAAAGATACTGAATTATTATTTCGGTAATAAAAACCTTTAAAAAATAAATGGTAAGTTCATTCTACGGGAAATATTCTGGGCAGTAACGGAAAGATAACGCAATATCGTGTTAAATGGTTGATGAAATAATTATAACCAAATATTTTCAGTACAAATTGACAGAAGAATAAATGAAAAAGGTTCAGGGCAATGTATTACCGGCGTTCTGAAATTTTTTAATAGTAGCCCCAAGTCTGGACTTTCGACCGGTTGATTTTAAGGCTCGCATCTTGCTACATGGATCTTAAACGAACCAAGTGAAAGAAGGTGGACTATAGGACGCTTCTGCTTTACTCTTTAGTAAATATAGAATTAATGCATTTGTTTCAGGCTTCAAGAAGAATTTCATAATCACTATATCACATTATTTCAATAAAAACAAAAAATATCCCCACGTCAGTTTCTATCAAGGCTGCCGCTGCAAGGCACATCGGGCAACTTCTTATCCAAAGAAATTCAATTTCTACTCCATCATTCTGATAAACGTACTTTGAATACCAGCGTAAATTTGCATGTTAAAATGAGTTCCCTTACTTAGAGGCGCGAATGGATACAAGATGGCCGTGTGTTTTGTTTGCTTTTTGAAAATGGTTAGTTTTCTGGTTTTTGGTGTGGAAATTTGTGAAGGTATTTTGTAAAGTATGGTAACGTTTACGGTACTAAACTGAAACAAAAAACTAGCTAAAAATTACTCCGTACCAAAACGCCCTATTCGTAAAACGATATAATATGAGCAGATCGTCCTATTCTCAAAATTACCTAGTAGCTAACGGTCCTACAAACAAAAGAATGGGAATGGTACAGTCGTATGGCGTAGCACATAAATATGAGATTTTTATAGGAATATTTTATACAGCATTTTCTTGAGCCTGTTAAAATAAAAACAGGAAAATCAATGCTTTGTTTTTTTTTGCATTCAGTGCGAAAGAGATATTTCAAGTTTAAGTTATAAATCGGTCCAAGAGTAGAAATTCTTGTGAATGTTCTCTGCCCTGGAGCGAGCGGAGGGCTCTATCAGACTTTGACCTTGCGCAATTCATCACACTTGCCCAGTCAGTGACCTAATGAGTACCCCGCCACCCTCTGTGTCCGTAAACGGTCGAAATTCCTCTCGTGAGATAAGCGCGTAACACGGCGTGGTCTGTTGTGGTGCGAAAATCTTCAAATTTGTCACCCACAGCCAGGCGGGCACGGCCTCTGTGAGAGGCTTGAGTCACGGTGTTTGCTCCCAAACTGTGATAAAAATGTGTGACTCAAGCATGTCATAGTATGCCGTGGTCGCCCCGCTGGTCGCAACTTTTGTCAGCTGGCCATCATGTCGCGATTTTCGGTACTCGGTGCGTATGCTACGGATAGGGAGGGAGATTTTATCCTCTCGCTCCCTTTTTGCCATCTGCTTTGCGACCATCACTTCCTTGCAGAAGTGAGCGACTGCTTCCCACGCATTGTCTCTTCCGAAAATGGACTGGACCGCGAAGAGGTCACGGAACTGGGAACTTCTCCTGTCGGCGTCATCCCCACCCTCGACTGTGAACCTGCATTTCAGTTTTCATCGAGCCCTTCATCAGACCTACAGGTAATTGCAACACCATAATCATTGGTTGATTTGCAATAAAATATATAAATATATTGCTTTATTTCTTCTTTTTGTTTAAATTTTACTTTTAAAATAAATTGTACAATGAACAATGACGAAAAATCGATAGTCTTTTTTTTAGCATGGCTGTACTTTGACAGTAGGCTGCATATGCAGTAATTAAAATAAGGCAGCTAACCGATGTAGCTACAGCTAGGTTAGTATACTATGCTTATTTCCACAGTATTATGTCTTATGGCATTCTGCTGTGAGGATCAGCAGCAGACGTTGACTCAATTTTCATCCTACAAAAGAGGGCAATCCGCGCAATCTATAAAATGGGCCCTCGCGAGTCCCTCAGAGAAAAATTTAAAGAGATCGATATACTGACTCTACCTTCACTTTATATTTTGGAATGTATTTTGTATGTCCGTAAAAATCGAGGGCTTTTGAAAACTACAAGCGACTTCCATAATTTAAATAAACGCAGTAAGCACGAAATTGTGATACCCAAATTCAGATTAACGAAAACTAGCAAGTCTTTTCTTATAAACAGTATACGCTTTTATAACAAGTTGCCAAAGTCAGTTATAGAACTGACCGATGGAAAGTTAAAAAACTACATCAAACGTATCCTTATTAAAAAAGCATATTATAAAATCAAGGACTACGTTGAAGATAAAATCATTTGGCCTTAGCTCCTTCTGCGCGCATGCGCAGAAGCTTCCCTGGTAACTTGTAAACGGCACAAATATGTGGATGTCTCTAACTATTCTCAATCTCATTTTTTCTTTCCTTCTTTTAATTAGACTTTTTACAATGGTTTTTAATCATCTTTATAGCCCTTTGCCAAGAATAGTTGCAGCACTGATAACAAAATTTGTGCCACATGTTGAATTTAGTCTTGTTATACTTTTTTTTTACCTTTGTATAGATTCTTTTACCGATTGTTTTGTGAATGTGTGAACATTGTAGGCCTTCTAGATGCTAGTTAACATTTGTTAACTTTTTTATATAATATATAATTTTGTCATTTTATTTTTTTAGTTTCTTAAGACTTATTGTCATAAGTCAGGACAACGTAGGCCCACGTTGTCCCCCCATATCTAAGTACTAATGCTGTAACATGGAAATATTGTAAAACCAAACCATTTTTAAAAGAGTAACCATGGAGTTTCTTGCCGGTTCTTCTCCATAGGAAACGACCAACCCGAACCGTGCACCTTTTGTCGACGTTTTATAAGTGCCCATGTAGGCCTATGTGAAATAAAAAAATAGATTTTTTGATTTTTTGGTCATTCTGCTAATAGGTAATCTTGCTAATAGGTATTTTTGAGAATAGGACGATCTGCTCATAGGACGTTTTGCAAATAGGACCTTTTGATACGGAGTCCTAAAAATCAACTCCAATTTTGCGAGGTACCATAAGACAATTGAATGTACTATAATTGATTTATCTCCTAAAATAATGTAGATCATCCAGGAATGCTTATATATATTTGGATAGAACTCTCTCAATTTGGTAAAGTTGACCAAACTTCAAACACGCAAAATTTTTCAACGTATAATATTATATTAGGTACACGCTGAACGATTTCTATCAAAAGGAAATGTCGCATTGTCGCTTTGCGCCAGTTTACCGTAGCCTTAATGGGCTGTTGTTGCCTCGTGTCTCCTGAAAATAAGATTCAAATGTTCAATCTATCTGTAAATGTAAAGTTTGAACGTTTATATTTACTGCATTTAAGAATACGAGTAACCTATAGCGTAGGTCTATAAACTTAGCACATCTTTGAAGATACTAGATGTTAACCTGCAATTAGGTATTTAATAACTAGGTTCCTAAAATTACCGCCCTATATCGCATAGGGTCACCCACACCCGAAAAACGTCAAAATTAAAGGTTAAACGACCAAATTAAAGGAAAACAATCGCAATTAATGCAAAATGAGTGAAACAAAGGACCGAACGACAGTCATTACGCCACAATTATGATGGATGGCAGACTGCCCCCAATTTACAGGGCCACCTTGAAACACAGGACAAAAGGTACAAAAATCGCTTCCCATTAGTAATCGCTGGGACGTTTGCCGGTGTTTTCAAGGGTTCTATCGAGTTTTTTTTTGGGTATAAAGGTGTTTTTGCGACGAATATTTTTGCGTAAAACGATTTTCTTAATTGTTAGAATTTGAAATCTTGAACTTAACTGAATATTTACCATGGATTTGCCCCCGTGGTTTATTCCACGCAAACCGTATGTTTTTGTCGGGTTAAAAAATAACCGACACTTAGAAATAGTATAGTTTTCAATCAGAGAAGTTTCGTAGCAGATTGTTGACAATGTTTCTAGAGATTATCTTTTAAGCAAATGGCAATTTCACCTGTTTATTGCAGAAGCTCACGAAAAGATACTTCATCAGCATGTGAACGTCGAACCAATCCAGCTTCTCGACCACACAAACATAGTGAGAAGACTAAAAAGAACAAAACCGTTCGAGTTAGTGAATAGTGTAACGTACGAAAGTGCTGCCAAATAAACACAAGAACGATGTATATTCACCTTAATAGAGACAATAATAAAAGTGCTATTGGACACATTCTTATTAAAGAAAACGTAATAGTTAAGGTTATAATTAAATTACTTATTAGTCTATTTATAAGGCCAGATTTTAATAAGAATAGGGTCCATCCTTTTGATGAAACCTAGAAAAGGAATACATAAGAAATACCTGTTTATTACATTTCTAGCTCATTTCTAGTCTAGATCAAATTTTAAAGAAGTCTCATAATTATCTTGTAATAAATAACAAATATTTTTGCTGTAGCTTTCACGCGCACAAGGCGCCAGTTTTACCATTTAACGACATAACTAACTTAAGCTAGCCAAGTTACCAAATTTTGTATCGAATGTCTTTCTACAATCGTTAACGCCTTCTATTTGTATGGTCTGAACACGTGACTTTACGTTCAAATGTGTCATTCCCATACATTGATTCGTTTTCTACTAGCGTTATCGATTGTAGATTGTCAACTTGGCTACAGGTTCTCATTATTATGACCAACATTATTGTTTTGCAAAAGCTTATTCATAACATGAATTTAAACCTTAAGAATAAAGGTCAACGCTTAAAAACATTTGAAGGAGGAGCTCGTGGCTAAATAATAACAGCCGCACTGGTTGAAGTTTCTAGTCTTCAAGGTTAAGCAACGCTTGACGAGGTCAGTCCGTGGATGGGTGACCATTTCAACATACCGAGTTTCTTCCGTGCCTCGGAAAGCACGTTAAGCCGTTGGTCCCGGTTGTCATTTGAAGATCTTTGACAGTCGTTACGGGAAGTCAGAAGCTTAATATGTAACATCAGTCTTGCCAAGGGGTACCGTGTTACCCAGTTACTGGGTTGTGGAGGTCAGATAGGCAGTCGCTCCATGTAAAACATTGGAACTTAGCTGAATCCAGTGAGACTGGAAGCCGACCCCAATGTAGATGGGAAAAAGGCTAGGCAGATTGATTGATTGCTTCATAACATTTGAAAAATTCAACTACCCAAAACTTTTGCATTTCAAATATCGACTCATAATAAATTCCTCCTCGCGCTACTGTTAACTTCCTCTAAAACGAAACATCTTTTTTTTTTTTTTTTTTTTTTTTTTTTTTTTTTTTCGGGGTGGAAAATCCTCAATGGATGTCCACCGCCCTGGGGTGGGCGGAGGGGTCTGTCAGACTCCTACTGACTAAAAACCACCCCGGTGTTCCATCTCACACCTACACCGGGGATCGCGGGAACAACGATACTTCCGCAACCCCCGGCTAGTGCCGGCCCGCCCATGCGGGCCACAACCTCGGATTGGGGGGGGGGAGTGAGGTGTTGGACTCCCCCCGCGACGTCTAAGAGGGGCGCGCGTGGAACACTACGCGCCACCACCTCGGGTCCTGATATCTGGGGGGCCACAGACTTCCCCGAGTCCGTCGCCCCTGGACCCATTTAGGGGGGCTGGAAGAGAGCGTTGTCCGCCCTCCGCCGACGCCCGGCGCGTCTGCTGCGGATCGGGTTAGTGGATGAAATCTCCCTCACCCTCTCCGCAGCCTCCTTCTGCGAGACGACTGTTTCGCAGAAGGATACCACCGCGTCCCAGGACTCCTCGCTGCCGACCATAGACTCGACTACAGCCGGCAGCGACATGTCACTGCCTACTTCAGAGATGAGGGCACGGCGTGGCTCCTCCCAAGCGGCACACTCTGCCAGCGTATGCCGCGCCGTGTCCTCCCGGCAGTCGACGCAGTGGTGACACCGGGCGTCCGGCTCCCTGTTTATGCGACACAGGTACTTCCCGAAGCAACCATGCCCCGAGAGCACCTGCGTCACCCGAAACGACAGGGAGCCGTGCCTCCTCCCGAGCCAGCGCTCGAGCACTGGCCGGACCGCCTCGATGGTAATGAGGCCGGCGGAAGGGCGTGAAAGCCTGTCCCGCCATTCCGCCACCAGGACCTCGCGAAGCTGAGACTGACGCAACTCCATATGTCGCTGCATCAGCCCCTCGCCCCGCGCCCGCGCTTCCTCGCGCCACCGATACAGTGACGCGAGTACTTTCGCCTCCAGGTCCCAGGGTGGGGATCCGGCCAGTACACAAGCCGCCTCGTAGGAGATCGTGCGATAGCCCCTGATGACTCTGACGGCCATCGCTCTCTGCGGCTTTCGCAGAATAGCGATGCTGCCGGCCGTCAGGTCAGTCGCGAACGAAACATCTGTCCCAACTAAATAAACAAAAGTTTTACTTAACAAGAAAACGGACCCCTAATGAATGTCGCACAAAGAGTCGTATATGCCGTGTAATTTTCAGACGAATAACGCGTCTTTTAGATCCTTTTTCATGAAATTTCAGGAGGACTTAATCAGTGACGGTGACGAGTTGAATTTTTTGGATTTCCGGTGTTTTTCTCGGTTCCAATTTATCTTTTAGTACTTTTGATAAATCTTTATGATTCTCGGGATCCTAGGGACCCGGTTCTTCCTCCCCGGTGGGTTCCCGCATTGTCGAGGCGGGGGGGGCTTAGTAACCGTGGCTTGGTCACCCACAGTGAAGCGAAGAGGAACCCGAGGAGGGGCCGCTCGTCAGGGCTTTTGCCGATAAGCCGACGACGTAGCGGCCAACATGTAGGTTGCGGTGCTGCTTGGGTGACATCGCAACTGAGGGGGGCCGCGATGTCGTATGGGGTCTCCCAAACCCATACGATGTCGCGGCTGAGGGTTGGAGGCCGCGGCGGGAGAGGAGTGCCGGTATTGCGGTGCGCCGCTCTCCCTACCTTCCGCGGCCTGGACGGGGTCGCCACCGTCTGATGGCGGACGCGGTGGGGCCGCAGGGGAAGAGGAGTGTCGGTATAGCGATGGCCGCTCGCCCTATCCTCTGCGGCCGAAAAATGGTAGGTGGCGGGGCCATTGACCTCGACCCGTCACAAGGGGACCAAGGGTGCACGGGGTCGTCTGGCACCCATGCGCTGGTATGGTCCCTGGGGTGGTCACGGCGCACAGCGTGTTCTGGTGCGCCGGGTGATGGGGGGTACTCCCCCGAGAAGGGTCCGGTGACGGACAGCCGCGGCGGGTTCGCGGTGAGTGCTAACGCGTGCCCGTGTTCCCGCCATAAGCGGCACAGGAGGACACAGTGGAGTTTTAGTGGGTTAGAGTCCCACATAACTGCGCTATCTCCCCGTGGTAGCGCAGTATACATGAGCATTTCTCCAGGCTAAAAAAAAAAAAAGGGAACCCGGATCTTTGAAAGGCGTACCAGGGGCCTTGTTAGACATGTAGGATATGATGTGACAACAACCGGTGAATATAACTGTATGCACTAGTCACTACACAAGAGCACCCAAGGACAATCCGCGGCTGATGCAGGACTATTGCAGAATATGGAGACAACATTTTTGGGCTATGGGTTTGGGAGGTTTCGTGGATCGATTACCTAAAACTATAGAATTACTGTTGGCCCCTGCCTGACCAATGTTGATCTTCACGGCTATAAAATGGCAGGGAATAACTTGCAGACTCAATTAATGCCCCTCTCCCCATAAACAGTCGCTAGCACTTTAGTGACGTAGCGCCAAGGGGGCAACATATACGGAGGTGCTTGAGGAGTGGAGAGGTAGGCCACGGCTATCAGGATAATCCCGGCAGTACGATGAAGATCCCTACCAGTATCTTACTAGGTTAACTTCCTTCCTCCGAGCATATTTGCTCTTGAGAATCTCCACTCAAGCCAGCTAATTAAGGCAAGAGGGAGGTGGGATCTCTTTTCCTCGTCAGTGTTCACACTGACCGGCCAATAAAGGCAAGCCGGAGACGAAGGACAAGACTTCTCCCTGGAGATCAGGTCCGGGTGGTCGCCACTGCACACCAGCTCGCCACAAAGCTGCCCTGCGGATTGGATCTCCTCTCTTAGTCTGGCACCTCAACCTTGACATGTTGCGGCAAAGTAGAATCTACCGGCACCGACCTAGGGTTCATTGGAGTACGCAAGTCCCACCACGACGTCAATGTACAGATACTGCGGTGGGGTAGTATAATAAGTTTTTTATTTTTTATATTTCGTTTTGTCCTTTGAAAGGCGTGCGAGGAACCGAAGCCAACTCGTAGAGGCCCCGTTAGGCATGTATCAGGAATTTGACACCAACCAAGTTTATCCCCGCATGCACTACGCAACTGCAACCAAAGACAATCCACGGTTGGTGCAGGACTACTGAAAATTGTGTAGAAAAAATGTATTGGGCTATGGATTTAGTAGGTTTAGTGGATCGATTGCTCACAACTATGGTAGGACTATCAGCCCCTGCCCTACCACTGTTGAACTACAAGGCTATAAAATGGCAGGGGGTGTCTTGCATACTCAATTAATGGGCCCCCATAAATGGTCGCTAGCACTTTAGTGACGTAGTGCCAAGGGAGCAACATATCCGGAGGTGCTTGAGGAGTGGAGAGGTATACCACGGCTATCAGGACAATCCCGGATAATTAGACATTTATAACAGTATATTTAATATATAATATTGTATATTACTTAGCTGTGAATCGTTTTATGTGTTTATTTTTCCCCTCTACATACAATGTCTACAACTCATTTTTCATCTTTCCTATCGCAGGTATGCTGGAAAAGATTTCATTAGAAATAAGCTACACCTCGGTACTTATTTTTCTGTTCGTTCTTTTTCTTCTTGTATTATAATATGTGTGTACATAAATTGTAATATAAATAAATTAACAGAAAACAGAAACAACACATTTCTAAAGCTTACTAATCAAGCAACCATTTACGAGTTACCATACAAAGTCCCGACATATATTATTCACCCAATATACATTATTTCATTGGCTCTGTAACGTTCTAATATCACATGAATCGTACCTGAATAATTCATTTCACACATTCGTTTAATAAATGTCAGTGTTCTAGTGAAAATATTTTCTGGAAAAGGGTGCTAAAAATCACTAATACGAAGTGACAACCCTTTGAAATTTGGATCTAGGTAATATTTTTTCTCTGGCATTCTTTTATGCGATCTAAGTTGTCCGTTCCTTTTTAGAACACGTTCTGCAACGCCGTCTTCGCTTACAGCTGGGCGATGACTTGGTGACATCTGCAAATTAAAATATCAAATCTACTCAAATATTTTATTGGAACATTAAACATGAATTTCAAATATGTTTTATTAACAGTTACATAAGTATGAAACTGTGTTGTAGCCAGTAGCTCTCACGAGATGGCAGACATCGGCGTTTTTTTTTTTTGAAAGAAGATACAGTAATAATAAAAATAAAATAAATTAAAAAATAGGTCAATGTCTCCTGTTCTCTTAATGTGTGTGTATGTGTGCGTGTGAGCGCGCGTGTGTGTGGGTGTCTTTGGAAATTGTTTTATAAGAATGTATATAACCAGTATTACGGAGGGAGACACCCAGACGCAGACAGACCGTAGTGTATCTTAATCTTTGGTTGAGAGTTAGTATCACCCATTCAAATGTAATTTCTAGCTCCTCACACTTTCGGCTTTGGAGCCACTCCCGTAAGGTAAGTGGATAGATACTTTTTTTATTTATTTTTTTGTTATATAAAGCAGGGCCAAAGAAGATACTGACGTTTCTTTGCTTAGGCGTATCTTTTCTTGTGTCAATCCTACTGTTTCAACCTCTTTTAATTTCAACTCGTGATGGCAACAAACATCCGGCCCTCTCGTTGCCTGACGACATGTAATAGTTACCAGTTTTGCAATCAGAGTTTGGTCAAATGAAACGCTCTGTTTGCTTATTAAAGCATACCAATGACATTGAGTGAAATTGTAAGGGAATCCAATTGAATAGACCTTACAAACATTTGTAGTCGCTAGTTTGCCATGTTCAGACGACGACAGTCGCCAACGACCTTGAAGGGACAAAACGCGCCCTCGTTTCACACCCGCGCGATCCAAAATTCGGTAGATTTTTGTACTTTTCTTGTTATGCTATGACTTAAAAAAAACCTCAGATCAAAATGTAGATACTTTAATTGTCTTTGAGAGGATGCAAAATTAATTAAAATACGCCCGGCGGTTTTGAGTTGTCGATTTTTGTCCGTATTAGATATAGCTTCACAAATTAATTACACTATGTTATACGAAAAAAACTCAAAATTGTCATAGATCAAATTATTAAGAAAATAGTCTAATGTAACAAATACTTAAAAAAAAATACGACTAGACGTTTAGATGTGATTCTCATCGGCAACTCAGATACCCCTCTATCTGCGCCTTAAGTAAGCCAAAAGAAATCGCGTTATAAAGATCCTTCACTGCTACGAAATACTATCAAACCGAAACCACTTATCAATATTACTGCCAGAACTGATCAGCAGTTCAACAAAATAATAATCATATCATTCCACCTGTCAATTAGCAATCAGCAATCCAGCAAATTAAGCGCTTGAGGCGCTAACCTCCTTCTAAAGTCCACCCGCTTGACTCAGTTGCAAAGCTGCAGGCTCATTACCTATCTTGCAAGAGATTTTTACACAATAATTGCTCTTCAATACAGAAGTTTTAGAGTTTTTTTGCGGTTTTTAGGGTTCCGTACCTCGAAACGAAAAAACAGAACCCTTATAGGATCACTTTATTGTGCGTCCGTCCGTCTGTCTGTTTGTCAAGACCCTTTTTCTCAGGAACGCGTGGAGCTATCAAGCTGAAATTTATATCAAATACTCAGGTCTACTGTCTGTTAAATCTGTGAAAAACTTCTAAGCCAACGCAATCAAAACATACAGCCGTTTATGCCGCAAATTTCCGCAAAATTTCGACGCTCGCAAGGGAATCAAAACCTACTATCTATCTCAAGATTCTGAGTTCACGGGAAGTACCCTGAACTCAGAATCTTGAGATTTGGTACATAAATCCTCTGTTTTTTTTTTTTTATATGCACATTTGACAAACAGCGAGTGATTAACAACCGATTGTATAGGACCTACCATAATTACACTGTAAGTAATTCAAACGTTTATGACCTAAAGAGTGCGATGATTGCTGATTGCGGTTTCTTACGTAATAGCACTGCCTCTCTTCCTCGAACTAGAAAGTGACAGTAGCACCTCAATAATTTGTCTAATTTATTCAATAAATGTTGGCTTCATTGAAAAGGGGTGCGTATAAATCTAGGGGTGTTAAATAATCAGTGACCCAGGGTGTCTACAGCACCCCCTGTCGAAGGTCGCCCAGTATTAAATTATTTCGACGTCCAACATCTGTGTGTCTAAAATTTGTAATTGAGACACGAATTTTTGACCCCTCTTGGATTTGTATAGAGTTGCTTGCATGATAAACAAAAATTTTTTTGTGATTTTCCGATGAAAATGCTACCTTTCGTGCGATCGTGTAAAAGCCACATCCAATGCAACTTATAGACCTAACGGATTTAATTATAACAAATTACTGTTAAACAGAGTTACAATACAATGTATACAATAACTATACCAAAAAAATTGTAACTTATCGAATTAAATCAATTCAAATTGATGGCATCCACAATGTTCAGTGGGTAATAGGTGTTACCTGACCAACCCTGCCGTTAATACAGAAAAAACAGTGAAATATAGTGAGAGTTACCGTTTGTTCGTGTATATCAAACTACTTGCTATAGTGGAATGACGTTTACGTTATTCTCCAATACATAAAGTGATCAGTTACATTGTGACCCTACATTGTGAGCAAAGAAGTTCGTTTGTTTAACATCCAGCCCGAAAAGAACCCATGCAAATTATGGCTTTTCCTGACAACTACACAGTATTCCCTACAAATAAATAACAGAAAAATATAAATATAAAAATAAATAAATAAAAACGTTAAATATTATTAACCGAAACAATTAAGGACCTTGTCTGACACAGCAACATTTAAGATCATTTAATATAGTACAAATATATTTTAAATACCAAAAAATTACAATACAAAATAATATGAAACTACAGTAGTTTCAAATTATTGATGAATTATCTTATAAAACAAGCTCATTCATCCATCGCGAAATATTGCAATCGACATCTTCTTGGTTCGTCGGCCACATCTACATCATTGTCTTGGTAGGTCTCCATCGCCGAAGCCGAATTCCTTGGCCATTGATTTAAATTTGTCTTGTGCCGCGAATGCACATGCTAATAGCGTGGATTAATGAGTTGATGGTTCTTGATCTTAGCCAACAATCACTACACTAAAGGATCTATACCAGCGGTCAGCTATTGCAACTCCAAGATGTTTTACGCAATTAGACATTTGTGAAGATAAGACTCCATCAACGGATGTAACAAGAGGGGTGAATGTTGCATGTAGCAATTCACAAGCGTTTGAATATTTTTTTATTTTTTCGTCTTCGGCGGATTTTAGTACAGAGGTGACAGAGCGTGCAATATAAGAAGGAGCGTTTGTGTCTACGACACGGATATCAAATAATGCCTCTGTCTGAGTATCCTAAACACCACGGCAAGAAAGGTCTCTGCGTAGTCCGCAGTCTCCTTCGGAAATGATGGGTTCTTTGACTACGTTTCCCCATGCATGTTGACATGAGTCACAGAACAAATCTCTAATTTCATTATGACGACGTGTTATTAGACCACCCTTTTTACAACGTAGAACATGATCAAAATTGAAATCATCGCAGCCACAGCTATCAAATGATTTAAGATGAGATTATTTAGGATCTAGAAGAGAGGAACAGCGCTTAACATTTTCCTCATTCCGACAACAAAACTATAAAAACATACTAAATAACGATCCAATCCACAATTAGTATTTTTTTATTATATGAGCAAATACTAGAAGTTCAACGAGGCGGGAACTATTACGACGTATTTACTAGTTCTAGCATCGTAAGTAGGTACGTGTGTTTGACCTAGTTTAGTCCATAGGCAAAAAGTACAAGATCGATACAACTGCGAAACTAAATGTTCTGGGATATTCTAAAAATATGGTTCCTTGAAAATGGCCCAGTGAAGAGAAAATAACTGTTTATAGGTGCGACAAAGTAAAATCGTGAGTATAAATCGGGTTCACATCAACAATGACACAAACGGTAGTACAAATTTGCTTTGAAAACTATGTCCAGTTTAATTTAAGACACAATATAGACATGCTTTAGTCAATAGTATAGCAGTCAATACAAATCACACAAGCACTATCTCACACTACACCCTGGCGGCAAATCAAGAACGACTACGCTTTGGCGCGCTTTTTCTAACCACTTGCGTGGTGGGGACAGCAGAATATGGTAGTTGAGTATAGACTGCCTTAGAGCTAAGAAGTTGTAGAATCACTGTCGATCTGTAATATTAGTTATCAAGATTGTAACTGTGTTTTGTGAACTTGTGACTATTTGAATAAACACAGTGTATCGAATAATTTGTGTGATTTTATTTTCACGTTTATATCCACCTACTTGCCCAAACACGATGTCTTAACCTAAGGGAACACATCCTGACTTCCCGATGATTTGCATTACTCGGCAACCCTTGCTGCGACAGCCATATTAGACAAGGTCAGATATATCATCTGCCTTAGTATCAACTACATAAATGTAAGGGTAGGATGCCAGTATTCCAGATGCAGTTGAGTATCGGTATTCTCACGGCATAAAGTATTTTTCGAGGCAAGGTTCGTAAGTGCCCCGCTATGTTAAGATGGTCAACCGTATACGGACAGACCTCAGGGTACTTTGCTTAACCTTGAAGATCAACCTGTGTGGCTATCATTTCCTAGCCTAGCTCTTTCTGACTATGACGTTCTGAGGAAGAAATTCAAATAAAAAGTTAAAAATTAAAAAAAATATTTTTTGAAACAAGATGTTTTCGTATTCTTCTCAGCAAACCCTTTCATTTGATACCCGCATCATGGCAGTGCACAAAAAATTACTCGTCCACCATCTTGGGCCGTCCGCCCTATTGGATTTAAAATGACGTCACTTAGCTAACTATACATTGTCATCCAACCTAAACGTGTATGCAATTAAAAAATTTCACCTTATTGGTGGAGGATAACTGCTTTAAAATTCAGTTGCAAGATTTAACCCGAACACACTTAAATACAGACATACATATATTGCAAGTTAAATAAAAGCTTGTAAAAAGCGAGAAAAACCATCCGCATTACCAACACAAAAATAAAATCCCTTATATTACCAGCTCTATATACATACTCACTGTTGCGTGCGACCTAATTGTAGGGTCCGGCGGACCTTCAGCAGCAATGTGTTTTTTCTTTTTAATGTACGAACTTTGAAGTCGTTTTTTATGTGAATTTGTTTATCTGCCTTTCAAGTTTATGTTTCTCATTTTGTGAATACGAAATAATATGTTGGATATTAGTCAGTGAAATGTATTTTCTTCTTTCGTTATTATGATACAGGTGTGTTGCTATTTTACGTTTTTACTAAGTACAGTCGGCAACTAAAGGTACCACTTTCACTTTTTCATGTAAGAACAAATTTCAATAGCATAAGAGGCTAGCTTATACCGATTTTGTAACTCTTGACGTGCAATGCAATATACTGTACCATAACATGTTAAACATAATACCGAATAATTGACACATTGACATAAAAAATGCCTTCTGTCAACAAGGGATACCGTGTTGACAGAAGTTCAAAAAGTTATACCCAAAATTTACAGTTTTTAGTTATTAGGCACCCCTCTAAATTTTTCTAGGAAAACCTTTTGGAATCAGCTGTTGGTTGTCAACAAGGTGACCCTCTTGGACCAGTAATTTTCAGTTTGGCAGGAAACCCAATCATTCGGTAACTAAATTCTTAATTAAATGTGTGGTATTTGGATGATGGAACCCTAGGAGGTGATGTAGATACAGTCTTGAACGATTTAACTTTTTTGAATGATAAATTTAGCTACTTTCGAAATCCGTAATTTACCTCCACCAAACTACTGACCGACAGACAACTTTAGCAAGATTCAACGTACCTAATATTAAAATTACAGAGAGAAATTCTCTTCACCTCCTGGTTTCCCCTTTTCTTGATGAAACCTTTCCAAATTTTATTAAACATAAAATGCAAAATTTTAACGATATCTCGGAAAGACTTTTCAAAATTAACATGCATTCGGCCTACACACTCATCTGATATTATTACTTTGGACCAAAATTTACTTATAGCCTCCTCTTGTTTATGGAAACACCCACAACTTTTAGAAAAAGTAGACCAAATTTTAAAGAACACACTTTCTTGTATCCTAAATGTCGCCTTGAACGACCGAGCATGGCAACAAGCCACGCTTCCCATTCGCTTGGGTGACCTCGGCGTCCGCAAAATTTCAAGTATAAGTTTATCAGCCTGCCTCTCCTCGGTCTACGGTACTGATAAATTAACCAGGATCATCTTATCTTCCTCACTGGTTGATTTTGAGGTACCGTGTTTGACCGATGCGTTGAACGCTTGGAAAATGGTTTGTCCAAATACGGATCTGCCCGACAACCTGTCCTCCCAGAGACGATGGATTGTGTATTATACGGAATAACCTTATAAATACTTCGTTGAGTACTACTGAGCGTGGGAGGTGAGAGTCGGGTTTGTGGCTTCAAGCACATAGGCACTATGAAAGATGACTCTTCGTTTCGGCTCGCAACCTGTCTTCGCTTAGGCGCACCTTGTGTTGCTCCACATCGGTTCCAATGTGATGAAGCTGTCGGCAGCCTTGGGCACCATGGCCTGTCTTGTTGCAAGAGCGCAGGACGCATAACACGGCACGCCTGCATCAATTACATTATTCGTCGAGCCCTTATCGTCTAATTTTCTTCTAAGCGTGTCGATGAAAATTTGATTTCAGTGTTTCAGCCGACCTGGAGCAGGTTTGGAATGGCGGTGGCGAAGACGTTGCGATTGAAGGCCTTCCACTAACTAGGTAGACCGATGACCTGATTTGGGCTGTAGGAATCCGCCGGATGTGAGACGCACAGGACCGGTCGGAGGCGAAACTTGGGGAGGACTATGTTTCAGCTGTAATGAAGATGATGGCCGCCATGGACTATGTTAGGAGCATCGTTCACCCTGAGCTAGGTAAATCCATAATTTTTAGTTATGTGGTGAACGATTAAGTGGACTGTAGTTTGTATTTAGGTTGGTAAATTGATACAATTTGCTTGTTTTATTAATATTTTATTATAACTTACATGGAAAAGTGCTGTTTAAAAGATTCAGGATATAGAGAAGGGAACGTATGTCAGTTCCTTACACAGATCATATATCGTAACAGACTAAAACACTAAAATAAAATAACTTTGTGTTGCCATCAAAAGACTAACCTAAAATATAAGATTTAGAATTATTGTTGTAGGACAGTAGGGTCTACAATTTAATACAACAACACAAATATCGACCGGCCCGTTAAATGATTTAATTATTAAGGAAAATTAAACAACCTTTTGCAGTATACCTACGTTAGTTAATTTAATAAACGTAAAAAATACATAAAATTCTCCCTGCGTTACAAACTGTAGCTTTTAGCTAATGAAATGTATGTAAAGGCATTAATTTTTTAAAGCCATACAAAGTTATGATTTATTTAATGAAAAGTACCTGGAGGGTTTGTTATTTCAGTGTAAAAATTGCCTTAAATAAATCTACGTTTCTGTTACGTGGAGGAATATTAATGTTTAAGCACTACTGTGTAGTAAAAAAAATGGTAAAATAAGGACAAATTTTGGCTATTGTTTTTCTCTAGCAACATGGTTTTGGTCATGTTTTTCATCGTATAACATCTACAATTTTTTTATATTATTGAAGTGTGAACAAACTGACAGTCTGGAGCCAAATTCTCGTGACCTACATAATTATAAAACCTTTAAATTCATTAATTTCGTTAACAACCAATGTCCGAAACTTGTTAAAATGTAGAAAAAATTAAGGTATTTTTTGGGAGACTTAAATAAGAATTCTAATGTACCTCAAAAATTTAGTCTTGCCCCTGTCTATGGCGGTTACCGCCGCCCTAAGATTTGTACTTGTAAATAAACAATATTTATTTGTTCAAGACTTAAACCTATTTACAATGATTTTACCTTAAATTAGGCTCATTAAGTTAGTGGCAAGATACAAAATATGTACAACTGGGCTTAAACTAGGAGGATTCCTGTGCTATAAGCAGCTGCTTCTTCCGTCACCACCGTGTTCGAGCTGCCATTGCCAAAGTATCGCATTATATGCGTTGCTATTACAGAGTCGATGTGAAATATCTCATGTGCCTGTAAATTGCACCCCAGCATTATTCAAACCGGGACACAGAAACGCTGATCGGCTTGATTTCTTCTACTAGGTCTAATCACGCCTCACAAGCTCTAGTCGATGAAGTAGAAGCCAGTAAATCTAGACTTGAAACTGATGTTTATGATAAATTTATTTTTACAGATATTCCAAAACTCCTTCTGTTAGGTATGATTTATTTTTATTTTTAATGCAAACATTACAAAATTATTTATTTGACCTGAGAGAAACCTACCAATATTATTTATTTGACTTCAAAATAATATTTATTGGTACGTCAAATATAAATATTGCCAGCCTCGATTCCCTCATCATACCAAACGCTGATTGCCACATGAAAAAACGTTTTCCATTTAAAAATTTCATAACTTCTCGTTTGGATGCTAATTTTCATCAATACTGTGGTTTTATGTTGGAATGTCTGTGTGTAACCGATAAAAATATCGGAATTCGATATTTTTAGCGAACCGCCGAATGCAGAGTTATATTTTCAAGATAAAAGTTTAGAGCATAAATTTTCAACTAAAACTTCGGTCGTGTATTTTTTTCCTCCATATTTTATCATAACTGATATTCGATCTAGAAATTGTAGGTTCTTACTTACGTACTTAGTAACATCAAATCTTGTATTACAAACTTTTGATCTAACTTTATTCTCTATTTAATCCCTTTAAATGATAAATTATCAAATTTTTCTTTACAACTTTACTTTTAAAATAAAGGGGGCTCACCTTTGTTTTAAAAGGTACTGTTGTGGAATTCTTCATGGCTAAACAATGACAGCCGCACGGTTTGATTTTCGATGTTAAGGTTGCCCTAGTCTATCATTCTTCCATACAAATTTAGTATGGCGATAACTTCACTGTTTGACGATGTACATTTAAAATAAAAAATGATATCAATTCGTTTCATAATTATATACATAACGTATGGAAACAAAAATTAAAAAAATATATATATTTAAAAGTTATGAGCTTCGATATTTCCACATTTCAACACTGATTTTACGCATCTTTAGGCGGAAATAAATACCATAAGAAGAAACAAAATTGCAAAACAGCCACCATACAGGGATAGATTAGTAGTTCAACAATACAAATAATTTTATTTTGAAGAGATACATTTGGTAGTTTTTTCATGATATCCATATTCCCAAAGGTTTGTTTATAAAATTTCGCGCGCTCGTTTTCGTCCTAAACCATCATCTATTTTGCTACTAATTTGCAAAAGTGTGTATTCGTACGCGAACTAGCTGCTCACCACAGTATCTATCTCTTTCGCACGTGTTGTCGGATGAGATAGCATGCATTTTAACCCTGCGCAAAAAATAATTCGTGCCGTCGACTAGGGCAACCTTAAGAACACTTGCCAAGGCCGATCCGTGGATGGGTAAACATTTATTACATACCGAGGCTCCTCCGTGACTCTGATAGCACGTTAAGCCATTGGTCATGGCTTCTTTTTATAGATATTTGACAGTCATTACGGATAGTCAGAAGCCAGAAAATCTGACACCGTGATACCCAGTTACCGGGTTGTGGACGTCAGATAGGCAGACGCTTCATCCAAAATACTGGTACTCACCTGCATTGGGTAAAGATTTGAATCCGACCCTTATATAGTTAAGAACTAGGCACATTGATTGCTGTGGAATGCTTCTAAACTAGAGATATAAATTGATAAAAAGAACAAATGTTTTTTTTCAAGAAAAAAACTTCGCACCGTCGTTTTTGTCCTACATTTGGTATTTTTCAGAAAAAGTGAAACAGTAAATTTTGTTGTTTTGTTTTAAATTAAAGTCAAATGATGTTTAAATCGATGGGTAGCTATTATTATAAACTTTGAACATACTTAATTTGTTACAATCAGAATCATCTTTTCTATCTGATTAGGAAAATCCCCGTCCGTAAATGGTAAACTTCAGTGGGTGTTGCCAATTATTTTAAGACATATTTATGCACTGTTTAACAAAAAAGAAATGGTATTTTCTTATTAAACTAATAAAATCTATATATATATCAACTCATATACGATAACAGATTAACCATATTTTAATATTTGTACTCTTGAAAAAAAACCTACACCAGAAAAAAAAAACTATTCTTTTTCATATTTTTTTTAATCTCAGAAATAAACCGTTTTTTACAACTCTATTCTAAACCCAGTGATTTAGGCTATACATTGTGTGTCAGTAAACGAATTCAAGAACACGTCGTGACAAGGACATAGAGCAGAAAACTGTAATGCGGGCTCACAGCCGAGGCTGAAGGTAAAGCCGACAGGAGCAGTTCCCAGCCTGGTTTGTGCAGCTCCGTGACCTCGTCGCGGTAGTTGGTGCGGCGAATAATGACTCGTTTTCGGTCGAGGTCCAATCCATCGTCGGAAGTGATAGCGCATGCGATGCAATCGCCCCCTTCTGCGAGGCACTGATGGTCACAAAGGAGGCGGCAGAAAGGTTACAATCCCCCACCTAATCCTTACAGACGCACCGGGCACCAAAAATCATGATGGCCGCCTGCCACAAGGTGCGACTTGGGGGTGACAAACTTGAGGAGTTTCGTGCCACAACTGACCGCGCCGTGTTCCGCGCTTATCTCCCGAGAGGACTTTCGACCGATTACGGCCACAGTCGATGGAGTCCGCATCAGGTCATACGGGTCACGGAGAAGTATAATTAATTGCGCAAGCACTCCAACGCCCTCAAAGGTTTGAGTCTGACGACTATCATACTGAACTTCCATGTTTAAAATATCGATGTACTGTATTCGTAAAGTTTAAAAGCACGATTTACGTGAGATAAAAAGTACGCTATGACGAATTATTTCATTGAGTATGTTCATAATCGCGATTTACGGAACTTTTAAAGCTTGCTATCATGATTTACTTTATTGAGAATGTTCAACATCGCGATGTACGGCAATTCGCTTCCCACTTCCCCTCCGCTTGCTCCAGGGCGGAGAATATCCACAAGAATTTTTAAACCTTTATAACTTATAGTGGCAATTATCACTTTCGCATTGAACGCAAAAAAAAACAAGGCATTGATTTTACTTCTATTTTTTTAAAACCTCTAAATTGTTGAATAAAATTATTACTTTTAAAATTTCATATTTGTGTGGTATGGTTCCCATTCTTTTGTTTGTAGGATCTTTTGCTACTAGGTAATTTTAAGAAAAGGTATATGTCATATGTCGTTTTGCGTATAGGGCGTTCTGATGCGTAGTCCCTCAAATCACTAAATAAGTATCAATGTTTACAGTATCAAATTAGCTAACTCCTCACCAAAAAGTTTCCCTTGCCATCGAAACAGAATATCCATCAAAAACATGATAAAACCAAACCTCCTTACATTTCAGTTTCACTCTGAAAACTAAACCAAGTGAAGTACATATTACTCCAAGCATTCTACATAGTTATCGAATCCTTTGCCAATAATCTTATTTGCCTAACCAACTGAGATCAAAGCTTGATCTTATGTTTTGTTACACGTAAGTTAAATAAGTACTTGGATACTTGCTCAATCATAATTTTCAATCTTAGTATACTCTTGAATGAAACTATTTGAGTACGGTAGGATTAGGTTTATGTTAGGATTGATTAACTGCTTAGTGTTATAATACTAGCCTTTCTTTTTTTTATGCCTGGAGATATGCTCATGCATACTGCACTACCACGGGGAGATAGTGCATCTATGTGTTACTCCAACCCACTAAAAGTCCACGGTGTCCTCCTTTGCCGCTTATGGCGGGAACACGGGTACGCGTTAGCACTCACCCCCCATCACCGGCGCACCAGAACGCCGTGACCACCCTAAGGACCAAACCAGCACATCGGCGCCAGCTAACCCCGTGTATAGCCCCGCCACCTACCATCTTTCGGCCGCAGGGGATAGGGAGAGTGGCCAACGCTATACCAACACTCCTCCTCCCCTGCGGCCTCTCCTCGGGTTCCTCTTCGCTTCACCATGGGTGACCAAGCCAGGGCTACTGAGCCCCTTCACCTCGACAATGTCCAGCGGGGGGTTTGGTGGTTGTGCCACGGCTGGACAAAGGTTTCTTAAACTGATTCATTACTAGCGTTGATTACTACGCCAAAAGTTTTAGGAGGCGTTTTTCATAGCATAACATAATTACCACTTAATGTTCCCACTGCTGGGACACAGTCTTTGTGGAATACATCTACTCCCTCCCTATCCCGTGTTGCGAGCCCAGGTCGGACTAGTAGATGTTACATATCTTTGAATTTTTAGTACTGGGGCATGCTGGTTTCTTAACGATGCCGATGTTTTCCAATGCCTTCTCCTTACTGCCATCATCCCATATTACTTGAAGTCAGCGCAACACGTTTTCTTCTTCCATACCGTCCTGTCCCCCGTCACGCTATCCCAGACTCCCTTTTCTTTCATATCACTCCTCAAACAGTCGATCCATCTTTTCCTTGGCCGTCCCCTCCCTCTCCATCCATCCACATTTATATTCATAACTCTTTTAGTAACATGCATTTCATCCTTTCTGATCACATGACCATACCAGGGCAAACGGTTTGCTTTTAACTTTTCTATCACTGGCGCCACTTTCAAACTTCCTCTACTCCACGTAATATACTCATTTCTCATTTTATACATTCTCGTCACCCCGCACATCCATCCCAACATTCTCATCTCTGCTACATGCAATCTCTTTTCGTCCATCTTTTTCACAGCCCAACATTCTGATGCATACAGTACAGGTCTAATCACGGACTTGTAGATTTTGCCCTTTAACTTGAGGGGCATCCGTGGGTCGCACGTTGTTCCAGTGACCTCTTGCCATTTTATCCATCCTGAGTTGATCCGGTGCGTTTCGTCTCGGTCTATCTAGGCATCCCCTAGGACAAGCGTTTCTAGGTACCGAAAGTCGGAGCAGATCGGTATGAGCGTCCCAGCGAGAGTTATGGGCACGGAACTGGAGAGACTACCAAAATCCAATGCCAGAAAAATAAATTAAACAAATTAATGTACCTATCACGGCTTAAATCCACGACCATTGGGTTGACGACGACGATGGGGTTTGCGTAAATAACATCAGTTATGCAGATGACATGGTGCTGCTGGGCCCTTCGGTGGGGGCTATTCGTAAACTGGTAGCAATTTGTGAGGAATACGCGGCGGATCATGGACTGAGATATAACTCTAAGAAGAGCAAAGTTCTTGTCTTGAAGAGTGGTAAGCGTGGTCCGGTCCGTGTTCCGCCTATTATGCTTAATGGTGGGGCTCTGCGTGTAGTGACAAGCTTTAAATATCTGGGGCACATTGTGACAGACGAGTTGCAGGATGATGCTGACATAGAGAGGGAGCGCAGGGCGTCGGCAGTCCGTGCTCGAGGGAAGTAAAGATTTAAGGCGAAGAAAAGAAGAGATAGAAAGAGATTTTAAGGCTTATTGCTAATCCTTCTACTCGAGCAGCTTGTGGGTGAATTACACTCAACGGGCTGCTAGTGCTCTGCGTGTCCAATACAATAATATGTTCAGAGTGCTGATGCGGCTGCCTCGCTATTGTAGTGCGTCCGGCATGTTTGCGGAGGCGCGGATGGACGGCTTCCATGCGGTTATACGCAAGAGGGTAGCCTCCTTGTGGCAGCGCGTGCGTGCCTCATTGCGTCTCGAACGGATTGCCTAATCCAGAATCTATAACAATATTATAAAGAGGAAAGATTTTTTTGTTTGTTTGTGTGTTTGTACCGAATAGGCTCCAAAAATACTGGATCGATTTCAAAAATTCTTTCACCGTTGGGACGCTACTCTATCCGCGGGTGACATGGGCTACTTTTTATCCCTGTATTCCCACTGGAACGGGAACTACACGGGTGAAACCGCGAGGCGTCCTCTAGTAAATTATAAAGAGGAAAGATTTTTTTGTTTGTTTGTACCGAATAGGCTCCAAAACTACTGGACCGATTTCAAAAATTCTTTCACCGTTGGGAAGCTACTCTATCCCCGGGTGACATTGGCTACTTTTTATCCCTGTATTCCCACGGGAACGGGAACTACGCGGGTGAAACCGCGAGGCGTCCTCTAGTCCAGAATAAATGGATGCGCATTGTTATGGGCGCTCACTAACATAGTTTATTAGCAATGTATTAACATCTTTTGACGGTATTTTAATAATTCTAATGATGTTTCAATGAATGTAATTTATTTTTTTAATAATCTTGTTTGTAATCCTATGTTATTCTATCCTATTAATATGTGTAAAATATGTTATCCTATTAATGTGTGTTTTTATTATTCAATATTTTATTTTGTGTATGGATTTGATATCTGAAATAAATGTATTAATAATAATAATTATCATCATACTTCTACGCAATTTCCTGGACTTTAGAACTCAAATTATCTTACAGCTAGATCGTATCTCTTTCAAGCATTATATTAAACAGTTTATTCTACTAGACTGACTATCATTAAAGAATTTTACACAAAAGTCAGCTTAAATCAACAATTATTCGCAAGCACACCCAAATACAGAGCTAGAGCGTTCAAAATAAATAACAGAAAAAAAAACAAATACAAACATACGGGTCGGAAAAAGGTTAAAAACGGCCGGCTGATAACCGTAATCACCAACAGTTAACGACGTGTGAGCCTCGTGGGGGTTTAATCACATACCGACACTTTTAGACACGTTTTTGCCATATATATTTTGTTTAGTAGGTAGTAGAGTTTTCAGGTGGGTGCGGGGGTCAAATGTTGGCCTTGAGTTTGAAAGTCGGCGCGTGTATTGCTTACAGAGTCTATACTATAGCTTGGCAAATTTGTACATGACACTTCCATGGTTCACGCGGGTGGTGGGGAAAGTTACTACCCAATGACGTGACGGCGCGATGACACGCCGACGCTCCCGTCAGGCGTAGGCCACATAGAAATGGCGTCGGGCGCGGACATGACACGGGCGGCTTCTTATTCCATTCAAATTGCATACAAAATGCATGGAAATAAAGCGCAATTTGATCAGGCGTGGGCACCGAAATGGCGCGTCATAACCACGTCCGAGCAACGACATACCGTGAGTCCTGTATTGTACTTTATTTCCATGTGTTATGTATGAAATTTGAATGGAATAGGAAACCGCCCGTGCAATGTCCGCGCCCGACACCATTTCTGTGTGGCCTGCGCCGGTGACCCCCATCCCGCGCGCACGTTTAACCAGCCCCGCTGCCTTACGCCCCCCCGTGCCCGCGGACCGGTCACATACGAGTTTGCCAAGGTATAAGTGACATTATATCAGTGATAACGATTATCAAAATGCCTGAAATGTCACGTGGTTTATCTCGAATATTTTATTATTTTGACAATCGTTGTCGTTGATGGAATCGTGTCGCGCCGACCCCAAGTGTCATGGGACAAGGGCAGGAAGATTATGATGTTGTCTTTGATAAAATTTCACTTTGTCTTTTGAGATTTGGTTTTTATCGTCCGCTCTACAAAGTCGACAGGAATTGTAAAATTGCTATTGCGAGGATTGTCGGAGTCAGCAATGTGAAGTTGCCCATCACTTACTAACACTTACTATGTTGGCTGTTCAGCGATTATACATTAACACACTTTAGAAATTTTCGGAGCTTCATCAGTTTTAGTAAGAAGATATATAATAGCAGCTTCAGGACGAAAGCCGCAAAATTTTTGCATCTGCCAGGTCCAACTTGAGCGTCTTCAAAACCTTGGCATAAGATTTATATTTGGCAAATATGATCACATTTCTGAATTTCGTACAAAGCTCAAGTGTCTTCCCATACGTCTTCGCCGGGATTCTCATATTTTATTTCTGCTTTACAGTATTCTATACAGTCCTACAACCCCCTCTTATCTCAAAGAACGTTTCAAGTTCCTTCATGACACACATAATAGATATCTGAGATCATCGGAAAACTTGAGACTAGAGATGCCGATGCATTCCACCAGCTTTTACGACAAATCTTTTACGGTTCAAGCGGTTCGGTTGTGGAATGCTATGCCCGTGTCAATAAGGCGTGTTCAATCTCTACCCACTTTTAAAACAATGGTAAAGAATCACTACCTCTCTCTTTAATAGTTGTTTTTCTTGATATCTATGTTTTTGTTCCATACTTATATGTATTTATTTTATATATAAATAGTACACCAAAGACTACCTACAGTACCGTCTTTCCTTACATTTTTTTAAATCCATCCAAAGGTTGTCTAAAAGATCGCTTTTAGCGATAAGGCCACCCATTGTGTCACCCAGTGTAATGTTTTCTTCGTCTATACTTTCTGTAACTTATATGGTGTACATAATATAAATCAAATCAAATCGTTTTTATTTGCTCAAACATGAGTACCATACATACATAACAAATTGTTAGCATGAAGAGATGTTAGGATACAAAATTATAGAACGTCATGTTTACCTTGTAAAATGGCATGCAAATATTAATAATGAATACAAATCAAAATATAAATTAATAGAATGTCAAATTTAGAAATAATAAAAAAAAAAAAATGTCGTGCAAATGGCAATAAATTAAAATAAGTCAAAATTATGCTTCTAGAATGTCAGAGTAAAAAAATAAAAGAAATAACTACATTAAAATAATAAATCAATTCAAAATAATCATTCTAGAATGTCAACGCAAAATTATTAAAAAATGTCAGGATATTAAAATATTTTATGTGTAAAATGCAAATGTCGTAACAAGAGTATTCTATTATATTCTATTCTAATAGCAGTTTATGCAACGGTAATATAATAGGGGTTTTAATATCTAATTATTATGCCGTTGCATATACTATTTTATCTTCACTCATACAGTTGAAATAAACCAAAGTGGAAACGGAAAAATAAGGGGTATGGCGGATAATTTAGATTCTCTTGCGCATGACTGCGTAGCGCGCACATCCATAGACAATAACACTTTTTTTCTACATAAAGTCAATGAGCCCTTAAGCGCTAATAAATTAAAAAGTTGTTTGAAAATCGAAGGAAAATGTTGCACTGTAATGTTTATATTTTTTTAATTTTACCTATCCACGAATCTAGAGTACGTGCTTAAACAATAATTTTTCAATTCATATTTGGAACATTACGTTGTAAGTGTAGACAATAGTAGTTTATGCAATGGTCATATAATGGGGGTTACTAAAACACGAGCGTGGGTTTATCACATGAGGCGGAGCCTAGTGTGATAATAATAATACGCGAGTGTTTTAATACCTAATTATATGCCGTTGCATACACTATTTTATCTTCACTCATACAGTTGAAATAAAACAAAAGTGAAAACGGAATAAATTTATGTAGTTTGGCAGGCAATTTAGATTTTCATTGCGCATGACTGCGCAGCACACGCATCCATAGACAATGACACTACTTTTCAACATTAACTCAATGAGCTCATACGCGCCAGTAAATTAAAAAGTGTAAGTATGCTATAAAAAATAAAAAGTTATTTTATGATGCAGTTGTTTGAAAATAGAAGGTAAATATTGCACTGTAATGGTTTTTTTTTTAATTTTACGTATCCTCGAATATAAAGTACTTGTTTATACAATATTTTTTGAATTCATATTTGGAACATTACGTTATGAGTGTAGATAAAATAAATTTCAAAATGTTATTGCCACTATTGCCTTAAATATATGATACTGTCTCTAAAGACGCACGAAAAGCTGACCTGAAAATTATATAAGACCACTTTCTCGGACATATTTCGCCATCGCAATGTTCTCTTCTTTCCTCGTTCATAAAATCCATCCATCATCTCTCTTTCTCATGGCCATCGATCTGTCACAATATCTTTGCCATTAAAATCAGACCGCACACAAAACTCACAATAGATTATCGGTACAAATTCAACCGATCACATACCAAAATGAGCGCAGAGAATGTTCCATATTTCGAACAAAGCTTGCATTGGTCAAAGCCCTGTGATATGCCATTTTGTCATTGCGAATAACTTTGGTAGGTAATACGATGCGCGTAATATTCGAATTTCAAAGTCCACGTAATTCTGAGCGGGAGGCCATTATTTCAATTGTTCGTTTGTTAGGTATTTGTCACATTTATACTGTCCTATTAATGCGAAAGTCTGTTTGTTTGGGTGTTTGTTGATCAATTAATGCTTCAACGGATGCACGGATTTGGATAGGAATACGGATAGACCAGGGGGGTGCCCATAATACAAGTCATATACATCTGTCCCTTACACGCACTCAAAATAAACTTACTCTAAGAGCTTGCGGTCACCCCACAGAGCCTAGATAAGGATATAGGATCCTTTTTATACCAGAAATCGTTAGATTTGCAATGATTAAGAATTTCTTGGAGCCTTCAGTATTGGAGTAATTTATCCAAGGTTAGTAACACTAAATTATGCGTGAACCATGATTGACTGCATCATCGCTTAATGACAAATAAGGTAAATTGACGCGCAGCCAAAGTTTTGAATTGTTTGCCAGCGTCTCTGTTCCTTACCACATATAACCCATCACCCTTCAAAACAAGAGTGAACAAGCATCTTTTAGGCACGGTCTTACTACCATAGATCTTATCCATCACTTTCCATCAGTTGAGGTCGAAGTCACGAGGGCAAATTGTAAAAAAAGCCAAAATATCAATTATAAGAAAATATATGCTATAGTTGACGTGTAGTCCAAAGTTCAAAATTGTTGACGGCACGGAAAGTAATCTTGAGGTAAATTAGAGTAGCTCACACCCTAGCCGAACCTTTAGCACAATAGCACCAAATATCCTTCATCCAAACTTTCTAGATCCATATCACCACTGACAAGTTACTCCATCCGTACCTCATCAATATCACCAGACATCTTCACCCAGATCACTTCAGCCATAACTCCAACATACATTGTCCTACAAAGGTTTTCCTACCGTAAGGCTGGGCCTATATTTCACATCGACAATCGATATAGTTCCCTGAATAATAGACTGGATGTTCCATAAGACTACAATGTGAATTTTCGTACCTTTTTCCGATCCAATAGTTTTTTAAGCGGGTACTGAAACGGTACGTGAAAGTGGAAGAAGAATTGTTAAAGGCTTTTCTTTTCTTTATTCTTGTGTGCCAGTTTTTTTGTTATCTTGAGGGTTATTTTGGGCTTTTATCTTAGGTAACTCAAACGTGTAAAGTGTTATATAATAGTATATTAGGGAAATAGTGAATAAAGAACGGATTTAAAGCGAGGGCCATAGATGAATCATGAGCAAGTGAAGGATTCTAACGACTGAATCATGACCGTAGGGAGTGATTCATGATGATTGAATCACGAGCATAGTGAGTGATTCAAGTGTTAGAATCCTGAGTGACTCGAGTGATTCATGGCCCCCGATATAAATCCGTTGTATTCAAGTGTTGTATACTATACTTTATACCATGAATACGAGAAAAAGAAAGATTTAAGCGAAAAGCACAAGTAGTTTGTATGGCGAGTATTCTTTGCACAAGGAGTTTGTATCGAGTATTTTTTTCGCAAGGAGGTTGTATAGCATTGAGATGGAGGTCGATTATATTTGTGTGTTCTAAACTCAAAAACCAAAATAGCAATCACGAGCATAGCGAGTGATTCAAGTGTTAGAATCCTGAGCGACGCGAGTGATTCATGGCCCTCGATATAAATCCGTTTTATTCAAGAGTTGTATACTATATTTTATACCATGACTAAGAGAAAATACAGATTTAAGCAAAAAGCACAAGGAATAATAATAAATAAATAAATGGTTTATTACCTTCAAAAACAAAAATTTTGAAACCTCAGTTTCACATTTTTTTTAAATTGAAGCTGAGCTAGGAAACAGCATCTGTGTTTCAGGGGCCAGTGACCATCTCAGTTACGTTACATAATTATAATTAATTAAACACCAATGCAATTAATATTAGAATTACAATTCAAATGTATTCACTAAATATCCAAGACCAAAATCATTATTAAAATCCTAAATCTAAACAAACTCAAAACTAAATCAACGAAGGAAATTGAAAGTCGAATATTCTTTGCACAAGAAGTTTGTATATCGAATATTTTATGCGCAAGGGGGTTGTATAGCATTGAGATGGAGTTTGAATATATATTGGTCTTCTTCTTCATCGTGTCGATGATTCCTTTTTCAGATTCTAATTTAGATGTTGTGCTTCGACCAGAACTCAGCCACGTCGACAGCCCTAGCGTTGGCCTCGCACAGGTCCTGCATGGTGCAGGTGTTTGTGCACAGAGAGCAGGACAACAGATGGGGCATCGATTGTGGTGTGGTTCCACAGTCACATTGTGGCTGATCGGAGTACCCCCATCTGACCAGGTTGTACCTACAGCGGCCCACTTGACTTCGCAGCCTATTTAGGGATTTCCAGGTAGGTCATGGCAGTTTATTCCCAGCTGGGAGCTTTTCTGCAGGATCCATATAGTCAGTTGGAGGGGGGTATTTGAGGAGCCACAATTTCCTACGTGCTTCGCCAGGGCTGTTGTCGCATGTTGTTTTAGCCGACTTAAGGAAGCTGTTCCGACTCTTTAGTCGCCCCCGTGATTGCTCCGCGTTTTGCAGTAGGTGGCGGTTATCGGTCTCCTGCTTGTGCTTTTCGGAGGAACAGGCAACTTCCCTACGCACCTCCGGATGGGCTATTCCTACCAGCGGGTATAATGCAGCAAGTGGAGTTGGTTTAAGGCACCCAGTTATATTCAAAAACCAAAATAGTGATTAAAAGTACTCATTATTCACTGTTTTCAGTCAATAACATAAGCTTTTTAGAAGGGGAATGGTATTAAGAGTTTAATGTCATGCATTTGTGGTACATCGGCGATGAAGGTAACGTGCAGTGCCGACCCCTAGTAACATGATACAAAGGCAGATTTTTTTTTTTAGTAAATCAGTAAGTGCCTGAAGGTCTTGGTTTCTACCCGATAAGCGACTGATTGGTTTGCTCTATATTCATCTTCATCACCGATTTCTTTCTCTATAATATATTCTAGAAAAGAGGTGTACTTCTGCCTACCCCTTCGTAATTTATTGTGACATTATTACGTATCTGAAGACGGTGGATAGAATTGCCATCTTTGATACGAGATTGGAACTATATAGTTCGAGTTTCTACGGAGAACCGAGCTTCAAAAATATCTGTATTCGAATAACCACATAACAGTACTTAAAGTTCTTTAACGTTTACAGACAGACAACAAACATGATACAACCTTGAGTTGTTTATACGTGTTATAATAACTATTCCGATTCCAAGAAAACCAAAAAATAATTCCCAACTGTCACTCCAATTAGGGTAAAAACACACATTTTCAGCATGTGTTAACTCAACTCCATTGAATCAACCCACACTCAATATAAAAGGTCAATGAATATAATATAAAAAAAAAGTTGAAATAAATCTTTATTGCTGGTTATTACTTAACCTATTTACAATATACTATACTTAATTTTCAATGAGATTATAACCTATTTACACTATAATAAGAACTATTTATTTATTTTTCTCGGCAACTTGGTTATTTTTCCCTCATACCAGTAATTAGGATAAATACTTACATTTTCAGCATGTGTCACACTTTCATTGGCAAAACCCACGCTCAAAATAAAAGGCCAATTAATACAATATAAAATATAACAATAAAATAAGCCTTTATTGCTTGTTTCTTAGCCTATTTACAATATACTATACTTAATTGTCAATGAGATTTGGTGGCGAAGGACCAAAATGATGGAGAATTTATAGAAATTACTCCATAAAAAATAAAAATAATTGGAGAGTGGACTGTAGGTATGGTTACTTGTACAATATGTTAGGATAGACAACTGCTCGAGGAAAAATAGAAAAATGGGCGGCAGTTGCCTGGAAGGATAGGATCACATGCACTTACTTGGCGTTGCTGATCTCGTCTCCTAGAGCTGGTTTGCGGTGCTCGATTATCACGGTATTTTTCTTGCGCACGCGGCTGTGGCTTTTGCTTGAAGACGTTGAACTAAACTGTCACTTTACGCACGTTCATAGTTTAAAAAAACACACTCGCATTTACTGTAGCATTGCGCGACTGAGATAGCGATATACAAAGTGCATGAGGGAATGAGATAGAGGACAATTTAAGGAGGTACAAGCGCAAACGAACATTAAAAATGTATGAAACAATTACCGAAACACAACAAGATTATAACCAATTTAGAAATATATAAATAGTACACAGTTAAGGAGTGGAATTCCCTTCCGGAGTCTTTGTTCTCTGATAGCTACAACCTAGGTTTAAGTCAAGAGTGAATAGGTTTATTCTAGGCAAGCGTGCTTCACCGTAGACCACATCATCGCTTAATATCAGGCGAGTTGGTGGTCAAATGCGAGCCTGTAGATTACAAAAAAAAAAATCTTTTCCTGGTTATTTTTCCCTCACACCAGCTTGTTTTCCGACAAAGGCCTCCGCCAAGGCTCTCTCCCTTGCTCTAACTCTGTCCCTTGCTACCCGTAACCATTCTGAAACTACAATTTTCTTGAGATCGTCTTCCCATCGGCATCGCTTTACATATTTTCTCCTGTTCTTTTTACTACAAAATTATTAAACCTTGAGCTGTTTACTCGTATATAATTATTCAGATTCCAGGAAAACCCGAAAATTATCATCAACTGTTACCCCCAATTAGGGTAAATACACACATTTTCAGCATGTGTCAACACAATTTCATTGACAAAACTCACACTCAAAACAAAAGGTCAATGAATACAATATAATTACATACTAATTACGTATCTTAATATAAACGAATCTGGTACAAACCGGCCGTTTTCCTTTGATGTGCAAATTACATACAACGTTACGGAATATAACGCTTTGATGTCAAGAATGTTGTACAAATACGCTATTGTATCGTTGAATTTGTGTGTGGTGGCAAAAATAAGGATCTCTGTGCCTTTTGTAAGGGTTGTTAATAATTAAATAAGGTATTTTAGGTGAGCATTAATATCACAAGTAATAACTTGGCCCAAAATTGGGTGAAGAACAAGAATCAGTGTCTCTAGCGTTTTTACCCGACTGCCTAAAGGGAGTAATGTGTTTATCAGTCTATGTATGTATGTCTGTTCCTATGTAGCGTTCTAGAGATCAAATGCGTTGGCCGATTTTGATGATTCTTACTTCAATCAATTAGTCTTAACCTTGCGAGTGTCACTAGCCAGATTAAAATTGGAACATAGAAAAAAAAAATAACAAAAAATACAACCAACTTCCAAATAAAAACACTACAAAGTGTAAAATAACTTCAATTTCGGAAGACGGTGTTCTTGTTTTGGTTTCTTCGTTTTCTGACACCGACTTCCGAAATTGTAGTTATTTTACACTTTGTAGTGTTTTTATTTGGAAGTCGGTTGTAATTTTGTTAAAAAGTTTCTTTTATTTTTCACTTTTTAGTTGTGGTTCATAATGGACCAATTCTCCAAAGTGAAGCCAGAATAGATTAACCCAGAAACTTGCAACTTAGACAAAAACAGTGGAATTAGAGTATACCAGGGTGAACTGTTCAACCTGCGTACCCCTTTAGAGCGTGATGTTATGTTATGAAATGATGTAAACAATAATCAGACATCCGATTGCAGCAATCCCGAGTGATTTGCCGTCATTTATTGAAGAGTTCTGATGTATATCACCGAAGTTCCTTATCAGATCTTGATGAAAATTAAATGGGACCACATGACAAGCACCAGCTATTTCAAGATTCATCAAAATCGGTTCACCCAGTAAAAAGTTCTGAGGTAACACACATAATAACAAAAAATTAAAAATTCAGTCGAATTGAAAACCTCCTCCTTTTTGCGAAGTCGGTTAAAAAATGGCGGATTTTGCGCGCCATATTGCGATGGTCCAATTTTTTTCTTCCATTCTCATCGTTTGGGGTATCAAAATAAAGAGTTTTAAGAGGTGATTCCAAAAATATATAACACATATATTCTTCCGTTCGAGTTACTGTTTAGTGAATGTGAACAGTGTAACGCACAAAAGTCCTACCAAACAAACACAAGAACGAAGTGGCCTTATTAGAGACAATAAGAAAAGTGCTATTGGACACATTCTTAGTGAAGATGTAATAGTTAAGGTTATAATTAAATTACTTATTAGTATATTCATAAGGCTAGATTGTAATAAGATTAGGGTCCATCATATTGATGAACCCTAGGAAAGGTGAAAAAAAAACAAAACAAAAACTTATGCTACTTGGCCCTCTTCCTCTCTCCTAATTTTTGCTGTGCCCGACGGGGTCCATATTGATCTTTTACCATGTCTATACCATCTATGTAATACATATGGAATGCAATAAATTATTGAGTATTGAGTATTTATATCTTTAAATGTAAGTGCATAGAAAAAAAAAAGTTAAATAAAAAAGTGAATTCAAAAAATCTAATTACCCGACTGCTTAAGGGCCTACATACGCTTTAGTGCCTTAAAACGGTAACTTTCTAAAGCATACTCCTCCATTAACTCAATGAGCTCATACGCGCCAGTAAATTAAAAAGTGTAAGTATGCTATAAAAATTAAAAAGTTATTTTATGATGCAGTTGTTTGAAAATAGAAGGTAAATATTGCACTGTAATGGTTTTTTTTAATTTTACGTATCCTCGAATATAAAGTACTTGTTTATACAATATTTTTTGAATTCATATTTGGAACATTACGTTATGAGTGTAGATAAAATAAATTTCAAAATGTTATTGCCACTATTGCCTTAAATATATGATACTGTCTCTAAAGACGCACGAAAAGCTGACCTGAAAATTATATAAGACCACTTTCTCGGACATATTTCGCCATCGCAATGTTCTCTTCTTTCCTCGTTCATAAAATCCATCCATCATCTCTCTTTCTCATGGCCATCGATCTGTCACAATATCTTTGCCATTAAAATCAGACCGCACACAAAACTCACAATAGATTATCGGTACAAATTCAACCGATCACATACCAAAATGAGCGCAGAGAATGTTCCATATTTCGAACAAAGCTTGCAGCGGTCAAAGTCCTGTGATATGCTATGTTGTCATTGTGAATAAGTTTGGTAGGTAATACGATGCGCTTAATATTCGAATTTCAAAGTCCACGTAATTCTGAGTGGGAGGCCATTATTTCAATTGTGCGTTTGTTAGGTATTTGTCACATTTATACTGTCCTATTTAATGCGAAAGTCTGTTTGTTTGGGTGTTTTGTTGATCAATCATGCTTCAACGGATGCATGGATTTGGATAGGAATACGGATAGACCAGGGGGGTGACCATAATACAAGTCATATACATCTGTCCCTTACACATACTCAAAATAACCTTACTCTAAGAGCTTGTGGTCACCCCACAGAGCCTAGATAAGGATAAAGGATCCTTTTTATACCAGAAATCGTTAGATTTGCAATGATTAAGAATTTCTTAGAGCCTTCAGTATTGGAGTAATTTATTCAAGGTTAGTAACACTCAATAATGCGTGAATCATGATTGACTGCTTCATCGCTTAATGACAAATAAGGTAAATCGACGCGCAGCCAAAGTTTTGAATTGTTTGCCAGCGTCTCTGTTCCTTACCACATATAACCCATCACCCTTCAAAACAAGAGTGAACAAGCATCTTTTAGGCACGGTCTTACTACCATAGATCTTATCCATCACTTTCCATCAGTTGAGGTCGAAGTCACGAGGAAAAATTGTAAAAAAAAGCCAAAATAACAATTATAAGAACATATGCTATAGTTGACGTGTAGTCCAAAGTTCAAAATTGTTGACGGCACGGAAAGTAATCTTGAAGTAAATTAGAGTAGCTCACACCCTAGCCAAACCTTAAGCCCAATAGCACCCACTATCTTTCATTCAAACTTTCTAGATCCATATCACCACTGACAAGTTACTCCATCCGTACCTCATCAATATCACCAGACATCTTCACCCAGATCACTTCAGCCATAACTCCAACATACATTGTCCTACAAAGGTTTTCCTACCGTAAGGCTGGGCCTATATTTCACATCGACAATCGATATAGTTCCCTGAATGACTGGATGTTCCATAAGACTACAATGTGAATTTTCGTACCTTTTTCCGATCCAATAGTTTTTTAAGCGGGTACTGAAACGGTACGTGAAAGTGGAAGAAGAATTGTTAAAGGCTTTTCTTTTCTTTATTCTTGTGTGCCAGTTTTTTGTTATCTTGAGGGTTATTTGGGGCTTTTATCTTAGGTAACTCACACGTGTAAAATGTTACATAATAGTTTATTATGGAACTAGTGAATAAAGGACGGTTTTAAAGCGAGGGCCATAGATGAATCACGAGGAAGTGAAGGATTCTAATGACTGAATCATGAACGTAGGGAGTGATTCAAGTGTTAGAATCCTGAGTGACTCGAGTAATTCATGTCGATAGAAATCTGTTTTATTCAAGTAAATACTATGAAGATTTAAGCGAAAAGCACAAGAAGTTTGTATGACGAGTATTCTTTGCACAAGGAGTTTGTATCGAGTATTTTTTGCGCAGGGAGATTGTATAGTAATGAGATGGAGGTCGAATATATTTGTGTGTTCTAAATTCAAAAACCAAAATAGTGATTAAAAGTACTCTTTATTCACTGTTTTCAGTCAATAAATAGTATATTATGGAACTAGTGAATAAAGGACGGATTAAAAGCGAGGGCCATAGTTGAATCAAGAGCAAGTGAAGGATTCTAACGACTGAATCACGACCGTAGGGTGTGATTCATCATGATTTTGTTAAAATCTTGTGCTACGCGAGTGATTCATGGCCATCGATATAAATCCGTTTTATTCAAGAGTTGCATACCTACTATATTTTATATCATAACTACGAGAAAAAATAAGATTTAAGCGAAAAGCACAAGGATTTTTAATAAATAAATGGTTTATCATCTTCAAAATTTACAAAAAATATCAAACTCTGACTCCTGAGCTAGGTAACAGCACCTATGTTTCAGGGGCCAGTGACCACCTCCGTCACATTACATAATTATAATTAATGACAATCCAAATAAGTATTTAATACATATCCTAGACTAAAATCAAAATCATTAATAAAATCCTAAGTATAAACACACTCAAAATTAAAATCGAAGGAGTTTGAAAATCGAGTACCTATTCTTTGCACAAGAAGTTTGTATCGAGTATTTTTAGCGCAAGGAGGTTATATAGTATTGAGATGGAGATCGAATATATTGGTGTGTTCTAAATTCAAACACCAAAATGGTGATTAAAAGTGCTTTTTATTCACTGTTTTCAGTGAGTAAAATAAGCTTTTTGGAGGGAGAATGGTATAAATAAGCTTTTTAGAGGTATCGGCGATGAAGAAAACGTGTTGCGCCGACCCCTAGTAACATGAGACAAAGGCAGATGTTTTTGTTTGAGTAAATCAGTAAATGCCTGAAGGTCTTGATTTCTACCCGATAAGCGACACATAATAGGTTTGCTCTATATTCATCTTAATCACCGATTTCTTTCTCTCTATCATATTTTCTAAAAAAGAGGTGCACTTCTGCCTATCCCTTCGTAATTTAATGCGATATTATTACGTATCTGAAGACAGTGGATGGAACTGCCATCCTTTTACGAGATTTGAACTATATAGTCCGAGTTTCTACGGAGAACCAAGCATCAAAGATATCTATATTCGAATAACCACATAACAGTACTTAAAGTTGATTAAAGTTTACAGACAGACAACAAACATGATACAACCTTGAGATGTTTACACGTGTTATAATAACTATTCCGATTCCAAGAAAACCCAAAAATTATTCTCATCTGTCACTCCAATTAGGGTAAATACACACATTTTCAGCATGTGTTAACTCAACTCCATTGAATAAACCCACACTCAATTTATAAGGCCAATGAATACAATATAAAAAAAAAGTTTAAATAAATCTTTATTGCTGGCTATTACTTAACCTATTTACAATATACTATACTTAATTTTCAATGAGATTATAACCTATTTACACTATAATTAGAACTATTTATTTATCTCGGTAACTTGGTTATTTTTGCCCTCATACCAGCAATTAGGGTAAATAATCACATTTTCAGCATGTGTCACACTTTCATTGGCAAAACCCACGCTCAAAATAAAAGGCCAATTAATACAATATAAAAAATAACAATTAAATAAGCCTTTATTGCTTGTTTCTTAGCCTATTTACAATATACTATACTTAATTGTCAATGAGATTTGGTGGCGAAGGACCAAGATGATGGAGAATTTATAGAAATTACTCCATAAAAAATAAAAAATAATTGGAGAGTGGACTGTAGGTATGGTTACTTGTACAATATGCTAGGATAGACAACTGCTCGAGGAAAAATAGAAAAATGGGCGGCAGTTGCCTGGAAGGATAGGATCACATGCACTTACTTGGCGTTGCTGATCTCGTCTCCTAGAGCTGGTTTGCGGTGCTCGATTATCACGGTATTTTTCTTGCGCACGCGGCTGTGGCTTTTGCTTGAAGACGTTGAACTAAACTGTCACTTCACGCACGTTCATAGTATAAAAAAACACACTCGCAGATGCGAGTGTGTTTTTTTAGTTTTTTGAGTCGCGCAATGCTACAGTAGATACTGTAGCATTGCGCGACTGAGATAGCGATATACAAAGTGCATGAGGGAATGAGATAGAGGACAATTTAAGGAGGTACAAGTGCATACGAACATTAAAAAATGTATGAAACAATTACCGAAACACAACAAGATTATAAACTAAACTAAACTACGCATTCAACCCGAATCTCTTTAAAGTTAGAGTAAACAGGCTCCTTCTGGGTAAGCTCACTCCATCGTCGACTCTGTCTCTGTCACCTATGACTTAGACTAGAGTCAAGAGCAAACACATCACAAAAAAAAAAAAAAACTATTTAGAAATATATAAATAGTACACAGTTAAGGAGTGGAATTCCCTTCCGGAGTCTTTGTTCTCTGATAGCTACAACCTAGGTTTAAGTCAAGAGTGAATAGGTTTATTCTAGGCAAGCGTGCTTCACCGTAGACCACATCATCGCTTAATATCAGGCGAGATGGTGGTCAAATGCGAGCCTGTAGATTACAAAAAAAAAAATCTTTTCCTGGTTATTTTTCCCTCACACCAGCTTGTTTTCCGACAAAGGCCTCCGCCAAGGCTCTCTCCCTTGCTCTAACTCTGTCCCTTGCTACCCGTAACCATTCTGAAACTACTATTTTCTTGAGATCGTCTTCCCATCGGCATCGCTTTACATATTTTCTCCTGCTCTTTTTACTACAAAATGATTAAACCTTGAGCTGTTTACTCGTATATAATTATTCTGATTCCAGGAAAACCCGAAAATTATCATCAACTGTTACCCCCAATTAGGGTAAATACACACATTTTCAGCATGTGTCAACACAATTTCATTGACAAAACTCACACTCAAAACAAAAGGTCAATGAATACAATATAATTACATACTAATTACGTATCTTAATATAAACGAATCTGGTACAAACAGGCCGTTTTCCTTTGATGTGCAAATTACATACAACGTTACGGAATATAACGCTTTGATGTCAAGAATGTTGTACAAAACGCTATTGTATCGTTGAATTTGGGTGTGGTGGCAAAAATAAGGATCTCTGTGCCTTTTGTAAGGGTTGTTAATAATTATATAAGGTATTTTAGGTGAGCATTAATATCACAAGTAATAACTTGGCCCAAAATTGAGTGAAGAACAAGAATCAGTGTCTCTAGCGTTTTTACCCGACTGCCTAAAGGGAGTAATGTGTTTATCAGTCTATGTATGTATGTCTGTTCCTATGTAGCGTTCTAGAGATCAAATGCGTTGGCCGATTTTGATGATTCTTACTTCAATCAATTAGTCTTAACCTTGCGAGTGTCACTAGCCAGATTAAAATTGGAACATAGAAAAAAAAAATAACAAAAAATACAACCAACTTCCAAATAAAAACACTACAAAGTGTAAAATAACTTCAATTTCGGAAGTCGGTGTTCTTGTTTTGGTTTCTTCGTTTTCTGACACCGACTTCCGAAATATAAGTTATTTTACACTTTGTAGTGTTTTTATTTGGAAGTCGGTTGTAATTTTGTTAAAAAGTTTTTTATTTTTCACTCTTTAGTTGTGGTTCATAATGGACCAATTCTCCAAAGTGAAGCCAGAATAGATTAACCCAGAAACTTGCAACTTAGACAAAAACAGTGGAATTAGAGTATACCAGGGTGAACTGTTTAACCTGCGTACCCCTTTAGAGCGTGATGTTATGTTATGAAATGATGTAAACAATAATCAGACATCCGATTGCAGCAATCCCGAGTGATTTGCCGTCATTTATTGAAGAGTTCTGATGTATATCACCGAAGTTCTTTATCAGATCTTGATGAAAATTAAATGGGACCACATGACAAGCATTAGCTTTAAATAAAAAAAGATTCATCAAAATCGGTTCACCCAGTAAAAAGTTCTGAGGTAACACACATAATAACAAAAAATTAAAAATTCAGTCGAATTGAAAACCTCCTCCTTTTTGCGAATTCGGTTAAAAAATGGCGGATTTTGCGCGCCATATTGCGATGGTCCAATTTTTTTCTTCCATTCTCATCGTTTGGGGTATCAAAATAAAGAGTTTTAAGAGGTGATTCCAAAAATATATAACACATATATTCTTCCGTTCGAGTTACTGTTTAGTGTTTGTGAACAGTGTAACGCACAAAAGTCCTACCAAACAAACACAAGAACGAAGTGGCCTTATTAGAGACAATAAGAAAAGTGCTACTGGACACATTCTTAGTGAAGATGTAATAGTTAGGGTTATAAAGGGTTATAATTAAATTACTTATTAGTATATTCATAAGGCTAGATTGTAATAAGATTAGGGTCCATCATATTGATGAACCCTAGGAAAGGTGAAAAAAAACAAAACAAAAACTTATGCTACTTGGCCCTTTTCCTCTCTCCTAATTTTTGCTGTGCCCGACGGGGTCCATATTGATCTTTTACCATGTCTATACCATCTATGTAATACATATGGAATGCAATTAAGTATTGAGTATTTATATCTTTAAATGTAAGTGCATAGAAAAAAAAAAGTTAAATAAAAAAGTGAATTCAAAAAATCTAATTACCCGACTGCTTAAGGGCCTACATACGCTTTAGTGCCTTAAAACGGTAACTTTCTAAAGCATACTCCTCAGTAACAGCTAGGTTAAAAGGTTTGAAAAAAATATATATTTATTATTGATTCATGTACATAATTTTGAACACGAGGTTTTTTCGTGTAACTAATAGTTTTGCTTTAAAAAAATAATTAACTACACAATATTTTTTTGCATCTTTTGGAAACTCCTCCAAAACGACTTGGATGTTTAAAAATATTTTTATACAGAAAAATTGATGGCTGGAATTTCTTCATACCTAAAGTAGCATATGTAAATCAAATAACATTTTGCAAACAAAACTGTTCAAAAGAAGGTTCAATTTTGAATTTTTGGCATCGAGCGGGCGCACGGCCAGTACTGCGTTACATCGGGGCGTATATATCGCCTTAAGAAGCGAACTAAAAATACGTAAACAAGAAGAAACTTCAGACATTTACTGATTTACTCAAACAGAAACAAAAATTTAAATTAGAGTAGCTCACACCCTAGCCAAATCTTAAGCCCAATAGCACCCACTATCCTTCATCCAAACTTTCTAGATCCATATCACCACTGACAAGTTACTCCATCCGTACCTCATCAATATCACCAGACATCTTCACCCAGATCACTTCAGCCATAACTCCAACATACATTGTCCTACAAAGGTTTTCCTACCGTAAGGCTGGGCCTATATTTCACATCGACAATCGATATAGTTCTCTGAATAATAGTCTGGATGTTCCATAAGACTACAATGTGAATTTTCGTACCTTTTTCCGATCCAATAGTTTTTTAAGCGGGTACTGAAACGGTACATGAAAGTGGAAGAAGAATTGATAAAGGCTTTTCTTTTCTTTATTCTTGTGTGCCAGTTTTTTTGTTATCTTGAGGGTTATTTTGGGCTTTTATCTTAGGTAACTCACACGTGTAAAATGTTAGATAATAGTTTATTATGGAACTAGTGAATAAAGGACGGTTTTAAAGCGAGGGCCATAGATGAATCACGAGGAAGTGAAGGATTCTAATGACTGAATCATGAACGTAGGGAGTGATTTAAGTGTTAGAATCCTGAGTGACTCGAGTAATTCATGGATGTCGATATAAATATGTTTTATTCAAGTAAATACTATGAAGATTTAAGGGAAAATCACAAGAAGTTTGTATGGCGAGTATTCTTTGCACAAGGAGTTTGTATCGAGTATTTTTGCGCAAGGAGATTGTATAGTATTGAGATGGAGGTCGAATATATTTGTGTGTTCTAAATTCAAAAACCAAAATAGTGATTAAAAGTACTATTTATTCACTGTTTTCAGTCAATAAATAGTATATTATGGAACTAGTGAATAAAGGACGGATTTAAAGCGAGGGCCATAGTTGAATCAAGAGCAAGTGAAGGATTCTAACGACTGAATCACGACCGTAGGGAGTGATTCATCATGATTGTCATAAAATCTTGTGCTACGCAAGTGATTCATGGCCATCGATATAAATCCGTTTTATTCAAGAGTTGCATACTATGTTTTATATCATAACTACGAGAAAAAGTTAGATTTAAGCGAAAAGCACAAGGACTTTTAATAAATAAATGGTTTATCACCTTCAAAATTTACAAAAAATATCAAACTCT
This sequence comes from Orthosia cruda, assembly GCA_964057195.1. Classification (NCBI taxonomy): domain Eukaryota; kingdom Metazoa; phylum Arthropoda; class Insecta; order Lepidoptera; family Noctuidae; genus Orthosia; species Orthosia cruda. The sequence continues at coordinate 29,161,349 of OZ059839.1, forward strand.
GACTCCTGAGCTAGGTAACAGCACCTATGTTTCAGGGGCCAGTGACCACCTCCGTTACATTACATAATTATAATTAATGACAATCCAAATAAGTATTTAATACATATCCTAGACTAAAATCAAAATCATTATTAAAATCCTAAGTCAAACTCAAAATTAAAATCGAAGGAGTTCGAAAATCGAGAACCTATTCTTTGCACAAGAAGTTTGTATCGAGTATTTTTTGCGCAAGGAGGTTATATAGTATTGAGATGGAGATCGAATATATTGGTGTGTTCTAAATTCAAACACCAAAACGGTGATTAAAAGTGCTTTTTATTCACTGTTTTCAGTGCATTTGTGGCACATCGGCGATGAAGAAAACGTGTTGCGCCGACCCCTAGTAACATGAGACAAAGGCAGATGTTTCTGTTTGAGTAAATCAGTAAATGTCTGAAGGTCTTGATTTCTACCCGATAAGCGACAGATAATTTTCAGGTTTGCTCTATATTCATCTTAATCACCGTTTTTTTTCTCTCTATCATATTTTCTAAAAAATAGGTGCACTTCTGCCTATCCCTTCGTAATTTAATGCGATATTATTACGTATCTGAAGACGGTGGATGGAACTGCCATCCTTGTTACGAGATTTGAACTATATAGTCCGAGTTTCTACGGAGAACCAAGCTTCAAAGATATCTATATTCGAATAACCACATAACAGTACTTAAAGTTGATTAACGTTTACAGACAGACAACAAACATGATACAACCTTGAGATGTTTACACGTGTTATAATAACTATTCCGATTCCAAGAAAAACCAAAAATAATTCTCATCTGTCACTCCAATTAGGGTAAATACACACATTTTCAGCATGTTTTAACTCTCAACTCCATTGAATAAACCCACACTCAATATAAAAGGTAAATGAATACAATATAAAAAATAAGTTAAAATAAATCTTTATTGCTGGATATTACTTAACCTATTTACAATATACTATACATAGTTTTCAATGAGATTATAACCTATTTACACTATAATTAGAACTATTTATTTATCTCGGTAACTTGGTTATTTTTTCCCTCATACCAGCAATTAGGGTAAATACTCACATTTTCAGGATGTATCACACTTTCATTGGCAAAACCCACGCTCAAAATAAAAGGCCAATTAATACAATATAAAAAATAACAATTAAATAAGCCTTTATTGCTGGTTTCTTAGCCTATTTACAATATACTATACTTAATTGTCAATGAGATTATAACCTATTTAGAAATATATAAATAGTACACAGTTAAGGAGTGGAATTCCCTTCCGGAGTCTTTGTTCTCTGATAGCTACAACCTAGGTTTAAGTCAAGAGTGAATAGGTTTATTCTTGGCAAGCGTGCTTCACCGTAGACCACATCATCGCTTAATATCAGGCGAGATGGTGGTCAAATGCGAGCCTGTAGATTACAAAAAAAAAATCTTTTCCTGGTTATTTTTCCCTCATACCAGCTTGTTTTCCGACAAAGGCCTCCGCCAAGGCTCTCTCCCTTGCTCTAACTCTGTCCCTTGCTACCCGTAACCATTCTGAAACTACTATTTTCTTGAGATCGTCTTCCCATCGGCATCGCTTTACATATTTTCTCCTGCTCTTTTTACTACAAAATTATTAAACCTTGAGCTGTTTACTCGTATATAATTATTCTGATTCCAGGAAAACCCGAAAATTATCATCAACTGTTACCCCCAATTAGGGTAAATACACACATTTTCAGCATGTGTCAACACAATTTCATTGACAAAACTCACACTCAAAACAAAAGGTCAATGAATACAATATAATTACATACTAATTACGTATCTTAATATAAACGAATCTGGTACAAACAGGCCGTTTTCCTTTGATGTGCAAATTACATACAACGTTACGGAATATAACGCTTTGATGTCAAGAATGTTGTACAAATACGCTATTGTATCGTTGAATTTGTGTGTGGTGGCAAAAATAAGGATCTCTGTGCCTTTTGTAAGGGTTGTTAATAATTAAATAAGGTATTTTAGGTGAGCATTAATATCACAAGTAATAACTTGGCCCAAAATTGGGTGAAGAACAAGAATCAGTGTCTCTAGCGTTTTTACCCGACTGCCTAAAGGGAGTAATGTGTTTATCAGTCTATGTATGTATGTCTGTTCCTATGTAGCGTTCTAGAGATCAAATGCGTTGGCCGATTTTGATGATTCTTACTTCAATCAATTAGTCTTAACCTTGCGAGTGTCACTAGCCAGATTAAAATTGGAACATAGAAAAAAAAAATAACAAAAAATACAACCAACTTCCAAATAAAAACACTACAAAGTGTAAAATAACTTCAATTTCGGAAGTCGGTGTTCTTGTTTTGGTTTCTTCGTTTTCTGACACCGACTTCCGAAATTGTAGTTATTTTACACTTTGTAGTGTTTTTATTTGGAAGTCGGTTGTAATTTTGTTAAAAAGTTTCTTTTATTTTTCACTTTTTAGTTGTGGTTCATAATGGACCAATTCTCCAAAGTGAAGCCAGAATAGATTAACCCAGAAACTTGCAACTTAGACAAAAACAGTGGAATTAGAGTATACCAGGGTGAACTGTTCAACCTGCGTACCCCTTTAGAGCGTGATGTTATGTTATGAAATGATGTAAACAATAATCAGACATCCGATTGCAGCAATCCCGAGTGATTTGCCGTCATTTATTGAAGAGTTCTGATGTATATCACCGAAGTTCCTTATCAGATCTTGATGAAAATTAAATGGGACCACATGACAAGCACCAGCTTTTAAATAAAAAAAGATTCATCAAAATCGGTTCACCCAGTAAAAAGTTCTGAGGTAACACACATAATAACAAAAAAATAAAAATTCAGTCGAATTGAAAACCTCCTCCTTTTTGCGAAGTCGGTTAAAAAATGGCGGATTTTGCGCGCCATATTGCGATGGTCCAATTTTTTTCTTCCATTCTCATCGTTTGGGGTATCAAAATAAAGAGTTTTAAGAGGTGATTCCAAAAATATATAACACATATATTCTTCCGTTCGAGTTACTGTTTAGTGTTTGTGAACAGTGTAACGCACAAAAGTTCTACCAAACAAACACAAGAACGAAGTGGCCTTATTAGAGACAATAAGAAAAGTGCTATTGGACACATTCTTAGTGAAGATGTAATAGTTAGGGTTATAAAGGGTTATAATTAAATTACTTATTAGTATATTCATAAGGCTAGATTGTAATAAGATTAGGGTCCATCATATTGATGAACCCTAGGAAAGGTGAAAAAAAAACAAAACAAAAACTTATGCTACTTGGCCCTCTTCCTCACTCCTAATTTTTGCTGTGCCCGACGGGGTCCATATTGATCTTTTACCATGTCTATACCATCTATGTAATACATATGGAATGCAATTAAGTATTGAGTATTTATATCTTTAAATGTAAGTGCATAGAAAAAAAAAAGTTAAATAAAAAAGTGAATTCAAAAAATCTAATTACCCGACTGCTTAAGGGCCTACATACGCTTTAGTGCCTTAAAACGGTAACTTTCTAAAGCATACTCCTCAGTAACAGCTAGATTAAAAGGTTTGAAAAAAATATATATTTATTATTGATTCATGTACATAATTTTGAACACAAGGTTTTTTCGTGTAACTAATAGTTTTGCTTTAAAAAAATAATTAACAACACAATATTTTTTCGCATCTTTTGGAAACTCCTCCAAAACGACTTGGATGTTTAAAAATATTTTTATACAGAAAAATTGATGGCTGGAATTTCTTCATACCTAAAGTAGCATATGTAAATCAAATAACATTTTGCAAACAAAACTGTTCAAAAGAAGGTTCAATTTTGAATTTTTGGCATCGAGCGGGCGCACGGCCAGTACTGCGTTACATCGGGGCGTATATATCGCCTTAAGAAGCGAACTAAAAATACGTAAACAAGAAGAAACTTATGCTGTGCAGTCGGAGGATACATCTGGTTTAAGTCAGCCAGCTCGCGAATATGCGACTAATAAGAACACATGGGCGGTCAAGACCTATCTCAAATTGTTTGAAAGATATGAGGTAATAATAGTAAATTGTGTATTAAGGGCGGTAGGTAAGGAATTACGATCGAGACTCTAGTAGAAGCCCGAAGTCGAAGACTGAGGGCTTTCTGAGTCGAGGTTCGTAATTCCCGTACCGCCCGTGATACATACAATGTTTTTCATCACATTTGCGAGTAATAATTATGAATTACAGTTTTAATACACAAGTCAGCACAGCTGTTATTACGAAATACGTGAACTTTTTTTTAAGCGGTTGGTGAATTTTTGCCCACACCACAGATTATACAGTGTTTCGTTCAGAAACTTTAAGGGCAAATACTTACGTAGGTATACAGCTATGACGGAGTGTAAAAAGAATTAAATAATTTCGACGTTTTCATACTATAACTATTAAAATCGATTATTAAGAACATTAGTTGAGTATTTAAGTAACATGTAGCGAGATTGCAAAGAAATTCCTGTTTAGATAACATTTTAAGTTTTTTTTTCAATTGCGTGTAAACTCCTTGCTTGAACTTGCATGACCTGTGTGCTGTGCCATAAATTAAAAAAATATTACTTACCGCCCTAGGGCTTCATAACAAAAAGAAAGCACGAGGGTTTTATATGGGGCATTACGGCCAAGTTAACCTGTATGTTTAGTTACTTTTTACGTGCAAGTGTGATGAAAAGAATATTACATACATACAAGATACGCGCAAAAAAAGTAACCTTTTCCTTGCAGTCGGCTAAAAAGTGGGCGATGATCAAAAATCCAACTTTTAAATTAATTAATTTACAACATGACATTATAATTACTTTTATTTCCCGAAGGGTTATCCGTTTGAGCGTTCATTCGTATAACAGATGAACAGAATCGTTTACGAATTAACAAAATGATCAAATCGAGAGAAAAGCTTCCAGGAACCATTTCAAAGTACTGGTTGTAACTTCTAGGAAAACTCAAAGGGAAATGTGTTTGACTTTTCCTGTCTATAAATTATTCACAGAATCACATTTTTGGAATCTGTAGTTGCTACCCGAAATCCACTGTTAAAGCATTAGGATGGTTGTATTTGATAGCTACAACCTGGGGTCTTTAAGTCAAAAGTGAATCCGTTACTTCTAGGCAAGCGTGCTCTTCTCGCGCAAATATGGGAGTGGCGCGTGGTGGCGATCGGCGGTGGCGACCTCTCGTGTCCGGCCCTGGTTCAGGCCATGGTACGGGGCGAGACAGCATGGGAAACTGTCACCTCCTTCTGCGAAGCAGTAATGCTCGCGAAGGAAGAGGCGGAACGCGTGAGGGAGACGCAAGCCGAGTCCTGGCTACCGAACGGCTAGTAACAGGTAGCTCGCCGTCCGACAAAAACCAGGCCCGAGTTGACGGCGCGTAGTGTTCCACGCGCGCCTGAAAGAGTTGTCAGCAAAAACTGATGGGGCGCTAGGACCGATGCCTGTCTGGGTCGCGGATAAATTTGAAAAAGAGTTACCGCGGTCCTGGCTCAAGCAACTGAAGGAGTGTTCCTTCTGTGTTGTTTACCCACCCGGTAAACAACACAGACAGTAAAGTGTGACACGCCCTCCCGCTTCACCCAAAGCGGGAGATTTCATTGCATGAATTTCCACGCAAAGGCAAGCGTGCTCCACTGTCGTGCGTGCGCGCAGTGACGCGGCAGTCGTCGTCCGAGCAAATAACCACCTACACATGCTTACCCACACATAGCACCGCGCGCAAATATGAGTTGAACTGTCTATACTCCAGTTATGTTTCATTCCTATGTAATAGGGGCGAGCCTATTGCTATAACCGGGCCCAAATCCAGACTCTGGGCTGCAATGAGAAACTCCAGATAAAAAAAAAACCAATAACATTTTTCCAGTCCTTTATTCGAACAAAGATTTAATATTAAAAGGATCTTTTTCCATATTTCACATTCGAGGACTCATAAAAAGAAGACATGGAAATTCTAGGAGCTTTACAAGGCAGTTATTTCAGAATATTTTATGTTCACAAAAATGTCTACAGCATCCCGCACTGAGTTCAATAATTCAGGATATTTTTCTAATTGGCCCTTAGCTTCATATCGTCCCAATATTTGGAATCCTGAATTTCTTCCTGTTATTATGTTATGAGACATGCTTAATGTCAATTACTGGGTTGTTGCTTGTATTAGCGACCTTTAGCATACCAATAAGCGATTTTTACACGCTTTTATTAGCTTGGTATGTGATGAATCTATGTATGGGAATCTTTGAACGTGATTTTTACCTCCTTCAAAATGTCGGATTAATTTGTAACTTTGCACACTTATCAAGGACCGATGACAATGTAATAATTTAAATAGTTTGTCCCATTGTCCTTACCAGGATCTTCAGGATTAGCGATTGAACCGAAAAGTAAAAAATAAAAAAGCGTGGGTGTTTTTTAAGATATTTTCAAAATGACTCTACTTTTACCAATTACTAAATGAAATTGCAAGTACGTACACATGGACCCAATACAATGCAACTCTATCGAATCACTTGATTTTTTTCTTAAAAATGACCTGCAGGATATCGTAAATTGAGTATACAAAATATTATAACAATTGACATCATACTCCCCACTTTTTTGCAATTATTTTATTCTGTTAATCACATTATTCTTAAATTAAATTTATTGAAAATTATTTTCTATTTTTAACCCCCGACGGAAAAAGAGGGGTGTTATAAGTTTGAGGTGTGTTGCTGTGTATCTGTGTGTCTGTGTATCTGTGTATCTGTGTATCTGTGTGACTGTCTGTGGCATCATAGCGCCTCAACGGATGAACCGATTTTGATTTAGTTTTTTTTGTTGGAAAGGTGATTGTGTCGAGTGTTCTTAGCTATGTTTAAAAAAAAACGGTTCAGCCGTTCAAAAGTTATGGGCGTTTTACTGTTTGAATTGGGATGTTTTCGCAAGAGAAATGTGTCGGAGGTTTTTTAAATTTTGAAATTTTACTTGTTTAGTTTGGTTTTCTATTAAAGCGTGTTTTTTGTCGTGTCGTTGTTTTTTTAACTATTATTTTTACTAAATGAAATTGCAAGTACGTTCACATGGACCCAATGCAATGCAATTCTATCGAATCACATGATTTTTTCTTAAAAATGACGTGCAGGATATCGTAAATTGAGTTGCGTCATCAGGTAGGTCCTTTAGAGTATTGACTCTAAAGGACCTTCCTGATGGCGCACCTCAATAAACGAATTAACTACTTCACTATGCCAATGCAAAGTGAAAGTAGTTTAATTGTTTTCATTTCGTATTTGCAATTTTGTATTTCCTGTAGGCGAGAACACGCACGAAACTCCAGGACCACTGCATTCATTTACCATAGAAGCTTAGGTATCAACGGTCCAGAAATTTGCCAACAACGTCAGTTCCTAGCCTTAGTATTTCAGTACTAACCATCGCCAGTATGAAGTAGTCGTTCCAACATTAGCGCCATCGTAGAAGAGCTTAGCAAACGATTAGAAACGAACCATTTAAATGTAACTTTTTGAACACTCAAGGAGGCAATTTAGTCAGAAACTAGTAACAAGTCGCCCTTTTCGTAACATAGATGTCCATGGATAGTTAAAGGGTAAGAAATTCCCCAGATTTTCGTTTGATCATAAAATTTACCACATTAACCGACTTCAAAAAAAAGATGGTGGGTCTCAATTCTATTGATTTTTTTTTTAAACCTTCAAACACGTATAATTTGGTTACCTACCAACACCATCACTTCCTGACTAGTATTTCAGAAGAGTTAGAACCATGAACCGTATGATTATGATTTAATCGTACCAACATTAGCGCCAAGTTAGGTGAGTTTAGCAATGAAGAGAAATTAAATGTCAAACAGTTAGTAAACATTTTAAAGTTAGTTGACTATTTGAAGTGTACATTTATGTAGAGAAGAACAAGGCACAGACCGTATTTACCCTTTTTCCATTTCATAGTATTTCATCCTTCATCCAACATACTACAACTTAATTACCAACGCTTCCTATCTTTCTAATGTCTAGTTCTAAATGACGACATATCACAAGTTAAACACAAAGTCTAGTAATGCGACTGTCTGTTAAAAAATCATTCAACCAGTTACAGTAGCATTTGCCATTATTTATCAAAATAATTGTCATTCTTGAAATAGGGCGTCAGTATTTCAGTAGTAACCATCGACCATTATGACGTAGTCGGTTCCAACATTAGCGCCGTGGTAGGTGAGCTTAGCAAACGAGCGCATTAAAATGGAATCGTGATGGGGGAAGCGTACACTGAGATTGGGGGATTTTATTGTTGGGTTATAAAATTTATAGGGGAATGACGATTGGGTGAATGAGTCTCAAGTTGAGTGTGTGATTTAGTGTTAGGTTTATTAAATGTGTTTTTGAGGGATAAAGGACTTCAAATTGATTGTATTGGCAATTATTAGACCCACTAAGTGACCCCAGGAAAGACGGTGGCACAGTGATCACGTTCTGCCTTGCACAGCGAGGCTCAGGGGTGGTGCCTTGCTAATCTCCCCAGGGATGTGCCCTAACAGGCTTTGCACAGAGGGGGTCCCGGGGTGGTCTTTTGAGAGGTCACCGGTTCTCTTCCACGTGTTGATGGTGACTTTTTTTTTTAATAGTTTTATTTTTTTGTAGGGGTTTCTGTTTTCAGATTTTCATTTGAACAGGTAATTCAGTAAACGGCTATACAAGTTTAACTTAGATATTTATATATTTTTTATTATATTCTTAATTGTACACCAAACAAACAACATTACATACATTTGATAATAAAGTACATGTACAAAGGCGAGCTTAAGTCAATGCTGAGTTCTCTTACAGCAAATCCTATAGTGACAGAGAAAGTTGGCAATTATACACACAATATTAAAATAACCTATGACGAATTAAATTTAAACACAAATATACTTACATAAATACATATATATATACGTACATACTAATATTATGTCAATGTGCAAGGAAATGATCTTTAATCCTCCTTTTGAAGACCTCCAGAGGGGAGAGAGTTCCAGAGACGCACTGCTGTAGCAGAGAAAGAGCTACCATAGCGGCTGGAAGTGTGTCGCGGAGGACCGAAGTGGCAGTGCGACAGGTTTTACCTCTCGGCACGAGGTATTCAAAGCGTTCCCGAAGGTACTGAAGCAACTTTAATCGGTGCCGAAACTCCGACACAGGGTCATATTTGCGGAGGCCAAAAATAAAGCGGATGCACAAGTTCTGCAGTCGCTCGATTTTATAAAGGAGTACCTCCGTTGCATCTAGAAAACAGACATCCGCATAGTCGGAGAGCAGTAGAAAAATGGATTGCGCAAGAGTAACCTTAGTGTGAAATGGTAAGAATTTTTGGAGACATTTAAGGGACTGAAAGGGGTAAAAGACCCTCTTACTCACATTTGCAATATGGACCTCTATTTTATTTGATTACCTGAAAATAAGCGAATGAGAATGCCACTATTTATTTCCTTAAAACCTTATTCACAGAAAACCAATCACTTTCACAATTCGCTGAACAAATTTCTATGTATTCATGTTGGACAGAAAAAACTTGAAACAAGTAACTTACTAATCTAACCCTAATACTGCTGCCTGTAAATAAAACTGTTATTTATATAACAAAATTACTAGATAGTTCATCATAAGTTTACTATGCTCTCTGCTGTGCATGATCTGTGGTAAAAATATATATGTGTTATCTGTGAAATAAAACTTTACTTGCGTCCGCAACTAACAGCGTTTTATTAAAACATCTAAAAATAAATGCCACATTTTATTAATTTTGACAGAATAGTTTTAGTGGAAAAAGTAAATAAAATTAAAAACATAAAGTTAAACATGTCTATCTTAACCCTGAACTTTCGCCTGTGCACAAAACTCCCAAAAACGAATTCCACATCGAAATGAACATTGGCTTCTGTACGTCTCACTTAACCTAACCTCTTGCCACCCTGGAATTCGCAAATTGCAGTGCAAAGCACTTTGCGGCCCTTGCCGAATGCTAAGTAATAATTATCCGTACCAAACGATCTGATTATTGCTTGAGCAACACTCTGTTAATGGTGTATGGGCAGTGTTATTATGTAAGCTAAGTGTGTGTGTGTGTGTTTCGCACTTTTTTGTGGAGGTACTTGGCAATGATTTCAAGTACATTAGAATCGCGGGTGTACTTTTCAGATTTGCCTAAATTTATTGCAGTTATTTGGTCCCCCTGTGTACCTTTCCTGAAAATCTGCGTACTTACACCCGTACAATGACATTTTACTAATTAGGTACACCGTCCTGATGTCAGAACCGCGGGTGTACTGCTAACCAATAAATGTAGTAAAGTAAAATGATTTTCTTTCGTTGTTACTATTTTATAAAAATAACCATCTTCAGTATTAATAACTTAAGTAAAATAATCAAAAAATTATAAACACATTTTAAAACAAACACATTTTGCCATTTTATAATTGTGAAGTATTTATGGAATGGTCCAGGACAGGAAGGACTGTAAAGGATTTATAGAGTGTGATTGCGAATCACAAAAATTGTTGTCTAGAGTCTGTGTGTAATTTGTGTCCGTTACTTTCATGTTTCGATTCCCGGTATGGTCACACAATAGTAATCTATATTTTTAAATATAGAAATATATATATATATTTTTATATATATATATATTTTTGTAGGTGTGTAGGTACACAGATTTTCAGAAAAGGTACGTAAAAGTACACAGGAGGTACCAAATAACTGCAATAAATTTAGGCAAATCTGAAAAGTAAACCCGCGTTTCTGATGTACATATGATTTCTTGTATTCGATAATTTTATTTGTGGTATTTTTTAGCATATACTGTCTCACTTTCAAACACAGACGCCACCGCCAAGGGCGTCCAAGAAAGTGGTGGTGAGATGACAAACTTGAGGATAGGTCTTTAAAGAGCCGTGGTTAAATCACACACACAAAGGCCTTAATCAACCACGCGGGCCCATTGCGGGTTGATGGAAGTCACATAATTACGAATAAAAATCGGGTGTTTCGGTTTAAATCACGTATCTAAAATATTATGAATTCAAAACCTTTTTGGTTCGTAATTAACGAAAAGGCACCTTGACTTTTATAAAAAGTCACATTGACAGTTTGGAAGCAACCAGACTAAAAGCATAAACAAATAATATTATTTATTTTACCACCACTAAAAGCACATTTTCATGTAACCTATATAATAATTTCGGCCCAAAGTAATAATAATACCCAACGAAAAAAACGCCATCATTAATAATCCTGTAACGCAACAAACGTACATTTGGGACACAATGCTGATTTATCCGGAAATTACCGGTTTGTGACACCTTCATGTCACACTAATGACAGACCGGCCGTAACACATAACCCTGCGGCAGTAAAAGGGTTAAGTAATGATTTTTTAAATAAATACTATGAAAGTTAGCTTTATTTGTGTGGTCATGGTCCCTTTATGAACGTGTGTTTTGTGAGCCTACTTTAATTTTGAACGTGGATGTAGAAAGAATCGATACCTTCTTGTGATGAATCTCGGCCGAAACCAACTCGCAGAGGCCTTGTAAGACATATAGGATGAAATGTGACACAAATCGGCGATTATCCTTGTATGCGCTATTTACTACGCAAGAGCACCCAAGGACAATCCCTGGCTGGTGAAGAACTATTGCAGAATATGCAGACAAAACACATAGGGCTAGGGGTTTAGGTTTCGTGGATCGATTACCTAAATCTATAGAAGGACTATTGGCCCTGGCTGACCACTGCCGATCTCTTCTTCTTATTCGTTGTCTTCATTTCTGAAGGTCGTGCCCGTCTTGAAAAGCTTTGACGGAGTCAACGACGAGCTGCTTCCAAGCCACCCTGTCTTCGGTTCTTCTCATAGCAGTGGTCACAGTGAGTCCCGTAATGGCCCTGATCTGGTCAGACCAGCGTGTAGGTAAACGTCCGCGTGGTCTTTTTCCATCCACCTTTCCCACTACAACCAGTTTTTCCAGGTTGTCTGGCTGTCTTCGGCCGATGTGAACAAAGTAACAGTTGATCTACATGGCTATAAAATGGCAGGGGATGATTAGCACACTCTTTTATTATTATTATTATTGACATATTCATTACAAAAAGCTAGTTTTTAAACAGGTAGCTGGTCCCTTAATTTAAAAATGAAGAAAGAAAAAAAACATCCCTCGATTAATAATTTATTCATCTCCCCCCGGAAAAAGTAATGACTCCCCTAAAAAAACACAAGCTCCCAAAAAACAACCCTATTTAAAAACACACACACAACACAAAATACGTATAAACTACGCCGTATTATGATATTGCAGGGCAAAGCTCTTTGTGACATGAAAAATTATTATCGAATGCCAACATTTTTCACCTTTCGCTGTAGGAAATTCGCGAGGTAAACATGAGTTAGAGTACTGGATGGGGCCAAAGATTGATGGGGACCGCGGATTTTGGGGCCAAATTTATTGTGGACCAGAATGGGGTACTCTGATTATGATTGGGTGTGATAAGAGGTGGAAGGAACGGGTTATAAAGTCGCACGGAAGGCATGAATTTTGAATTCATTGAGAAGTTGGTTTATATATAGTGCAACTCATCTGTGCGCGCGACGCTATGTGTGTGTGCGTGTAGTTATACAGCTTTGATTTGTGTGGCAATGATGCGGCAATCATCGTCCGAGCAACACGTGTGTTAAAGCTGTATAATTACAAACGCACGCACACATGGCGCCGCGCGCACAGATGAGTTGAACTATCTATACTGCCTTCTCCTTCGCTTATGTTTATCTTTAGATGACAACTTCTATGAGCATACTTAAGCTTTGTAGTCTGATTTATCAGGGAAGTTTGTTGATATTAGCTGAAGCTTTAAATCCTTTGCTCACTGCTAAGCGTCATGATGTGACCGATTAATTCTTAACGATCTAACTCCATATGTCAAGATCTTTGAACAGTACGTCGAAGATCTTAGTGTCTTTATTAATTGAATAGCAAAATCTTTTTTAGCTGAAATCGTTTCTGATTATCGAATATATTTTTTCATTCTTTGTTAACTTTTTATGCATCATACACGAAGCTCCACACGTGTCTCCTACGAGGTGGAGCGGTAACCTATTGTATACTGCTGCTGGATGCAAGAAGCACAGAACTTAGCAGGACGTGTTAAAGCTATCTCGGTTCCACTGGGACAAAAGGGACAGTGCTATTTGTCTTGTCTAGCTCCATCTCTCTCTCGACACGTCGTGGTTAAACCCCTGGACGATAATATGGCGACGCTTAGAGGAAGCCGTGGAATCATGCCGTGCAATCGGAGGATACATATTCGCGAGCTGGTTGATCAAAACTATAAAATATATCCTCCAATTTCACAGCATAGGTTTCTTCTTGTACTACTTCTTACATCTTTGCAGTCGGGTTTTTCGATTGTAATAACTTTTTTTATTTACAACTTTTTAGTTTTTCCAATTGACTTTTAAACATTAATGTGGTATATATTTTTGTAATCAGCTCTGAAACCCTTTATTTAGAATCCCCACTCGATGGGTTTTGAAGAAAAAAAATTGCAAACCCTACAAGATAGCGCCCAAAAACCGCCATATTGTTTTTTTTTAACGGTACTTATCTAAGAACACTTAAGCCTGAGACCTATTTAACGATGTCTTAATTATAAAAATCCGTCAAGTGATTTGAAAGATAAGAGATAATAAAGAATATTACATACAGACATACATACATAAACCTTTCCTTGCAGCCGGGTAAAAATAGAAAACAAACGAATAAATAAAAGAGACTATATTCAGAGCCGAAGACCTGCAAAAAAATAATAAAAAACAGCAACCATACATTCTTCTCTATATCCACGTACAACCATGATTTATGAATTCCCCGCCCCCAACATTTCAATTAGGAGTTTGACGAGTCACTCCAAACGGTTAGTATTGATTTATTTCAACCAATCGCCTACTTATTTACTATAGGAAACGGCAGAAAACTTTGTGGCATGTGCCATTCAAATATTTTATTACAAAAGTTATTTTGAAAACACGAAGGTAGATTTAAGATTTGGGGTTAATCATGTGGCAGCGGCGAGTGACGGTTTAGGGTGACGAACCGAAAATATTTTTGTTTTGGTCTCATTGTTGGAACAATTTCAGCAATTTTGTTTTTATGAGAAATCGTAAGCGAAGGAGGAGGTAGAAAACTTCAGGGAGATGCAACGGAGTCGCCTTCATGCCTCTAGCCGCTGCCCTGGCTGTCAGGGTCGCAAGCCGATTCCCAGCCACCGCAGCACACTGCTACCTTATGCAATAATTGAAAAAAACAAACATTAATTAATAATAAAAAAAAAAAAAATATAATAATATTAATAAATTATTAATTAATTAATTAATACTACTACTATATTACTACTACTACTACTATTTATTATTATTACTATTTATTAATTTTTAATATAATATATATATTTTTTTTATTTGTTTTTTCTTACTCCTCCATTTTCTTTTCTGATTAATTTCGTTGCGGGATCCAAGACAGTTCAATTCATTCTCCGGGACTTCGTCGAGCTTCATTGCCTCGGCGCTTTTCTGGTGGTCGCCACTGTTGATTCTGGCTTTCAGGAGTTGCAATGGTTTGGGAATAGTGCGGTGGGATTGCTACCTTATGCAGATAGTGCCTAAACTACTACCTTGGGTACTCTAAGAGCAAAAATATAAAACTATACCTGTAAAAAAAAAGCCAATGTTACAACAAATAAATTAGAGCTCACCAAAAGTAGCTTCCTAACACAATATTTACAAACCCACTAAAAACTAAAAGGTTGGCTTTAAAGTAATTGTTTACGAATGAACCGTGATAAAGTTTTAATATAAAACCTGTCTAAAACAGGGCAGTGCTATTTACACGCCGCGCCGAAGGGCAGCTAGTGGTTTAAGGGCTGTCGGGGACGGAAAATTTAATATGAATATTGTAAGTTTGTAACTATCAAAAGTTTACATGGAATGGAAGTCATAGCGTGTACGGTTTACAAAAAAAAACAAAATGCACACTGTTTTTAATGATAATTATTTGACAATCATGACTTACCTGTAAAATAATGCAATAGCCGGTTAACAGAAACCTAGGCAAACAGATACTTTTTTATTATTTCATAAAACTTACTGCTGGATACAGCTCATAGCAAAAATTTGAACATCGTCGCCGATTTGCCAGCCTGACTGTTTTTTTATCAGTTGTGTTTCGGGGAGTGTGTGTTGGAATTGCATGATCTAATTCCACCTAGCCCGTTTCATCATCGAACTACAAGACGTACAGCGATGCGCCATCGGTACATGGTGGACATCCTACCCATACAAACTGAACGTTTTGGAAATACTTTCATTATGCGTACAACTAAGGAGTGGTATTCCCTGCCCGAGCCTGTGTTTCCTAATAAATACAAAATCGGGATCTAGAGTGAATGGGTTACTTCTAGGCAAGCGTGCTACTCCGTCGACCACATCATTGCTTGCCATCAGGTGACATAGTGGTCAAACGCTAGCCCATCTATGATAAAAAATAAATAAATTATTCAAATTTATTACACTACATTCAATGAGGTGAGTCTGTTTTTCTAAGTAACACTATTTGAAGTTTCGTTTTCTTTTCTTCTCATCCACTTCTCATTTCTCCTTCTCATGTATGACTTATTCACAGGATATGGGTACCCTTCTTCCCTCAAACAGGAGATTCGTAAGTTTAGCTGTATGTTCACTCTCTTCTTGGTCACGTTCTTCATAACTGAAGGTCGTATCCCTGAAAGGCCCTCTTGGCTTTATGCACGATGTTCTTCCACTTCAATTGGTTCTCAGCCTCTCTCAGGGCGGTTGTAACAGAGAATCCAGTGAGGACGGCTACCTGGTCTGACCAGTGGTTAGATGACCGGCTGCGAGGTCTTTTCCCATCCACCTTGCCCATTACCACCAACTTCTCTAGATTGTCTGATTCCCGACGGGCAATGTGACCAAAGTAGCTTAGAATCCTATAGTAGCAGAGCGTGGTGGGAAATTCTGTTCTACCGCCGAAACTTTGATTTGTCCTATTTGTCCACTTACCCTTTCTTAAACAATAATTAGCTTTGAAACCTTAAAAATAAGCATGAACCAACCAGTAATCACAAAATAAAATATCTACTTTTCACAACTTAACGCGGAAAGGGCATGCCACCTATAAAAACGGATTCAACTACGTAATAATAAGTTAAGTAGCAACCCTATTAATTTAATCGGGGTAGGTACTGAGGAAATGGGAGAGAATCTTGTACAAGGGTTAAGATAAATTAAAACGTTAAGCTTTGAAAGGAATCACCGGGTGTGTATTACAGCGGCGGTGACGGGTTGAATTATATTTTTTCAAATACATTTTCGACCTTTATAGAAGGTGTTAAGGTATGAATTTATTTTTATAAATTATTTATTTTTTGTACATAATATCTGTCCATAGTATATGGAAACAGTGGGTTGTACTATCAAGTTTAAAATTTTTGTTAGCTGATTATATTAAGTCGAATTAAATTATTTTCCAGTGTTTATAGACTTTTTTAATTTAGCAGCCGCAAAACTTAAGTGGAATTGGGCAGGCCACATCTGCCGCATGTCATAACATAACTGTGCGAAAGAAGTCACTGATTGGGCTCCAAATAACAGGAATCGGTGACGCGGTAGGCCCGGAAGGAATTCGCGTGTCAAGTAATATTCCTATCTAAAGAATTGATCGGATGTAGCAAAAGATTGAGATAAGTAGAAAGAAGGAAGGGAGGCATTTTCTCTGCAGTGGAACACGACAGGCTTATAATAATTTTAATAATTCACCGACTTTCCAAAAAGGAGGAGACTCTATGTTCTACTGTATGTATGTTTTTATTTAAAATTATTATGTATGTTCACCGATTACTTCGTCAATTATGGACCAATTTTGAAAAATATTGATTGAAAGGATATACTCTCGAGGTGGTCCCATTGTCACCAAGTCCCAATTTGAGAATCCGAAGGAAATTACGGCAACTCCTCAAATTGTCAGACAGATACCAATTTCGGTGTTTTCGTCAACATGGTTTGAAAGAACCTAAATTGGGCAGGTTCCTACCAAAAATAGACATTCTTTTTTATAATCTTGCAGATGTAATAAAACATTTTAGTTATAGTTTACATATAAGCACTATTTATACCATTATTTTATAAAATATACTACTGCACCTAATGTACATTTCTGTGAACGTACTTACTTTTTAATAAATTATTCTTATTCTTATGGCAAGCATTTACATTCTGTTATAGCGGTTTGAGAAACCTCTTCATCCTTGTGTCTATCATGAAAAGCGGACTGTATTTGAAGGGTTCTGGCAATAGTGCGTTGAAAATAAGCGGGAAAATATTCACGGATCAATTCGGGCGATCTAGTATGGAAATGAGGGAAGTAGTACGCCTTACCTTGTAGTGGTCGATGCCAGCCCACGTGTGGCAGCGAGCTGGCGTTCTTCTACTCCAAAATGGCTCCTTCAGGATCCACACACTTCACACAATTGTTTTATATCCGCGAGGCGGGTTAATAGACACGGTTCACAAGGTTCTCTGCAATCTAACTAATTAGATGCATCAGTCTCCAGCCAGGTGGCTTGGAAACATGGCGGTTGAGATACGAGGCCCATTCATGTTGAAGTTTCGGTTCGTTCTGGCGACCTGTCATTAAGGCGTACATAAAGGGAAAAGGAAGGAGGAAGGAACGAGATAATTAGGATATCGATCGCCCGCGAAATCTCAAATGCGTTTGTCTATGTGTTTTTGGTCATTGATTTATGACATTTACAAGAGATGGCGCTACCATTTTCCCGGCCTTAAAGGGTCACCTTTAATGAAAATTAAACTTAGCCCTATGAGGTGTACTACCGTATACCTATTCAGCAATACGGACTAAGATGCGGATTTTTACATTTCAATTATTAAGATTTAAGATAAATACTGCAAGTTGCATAATACATTAAGTTGCATACCTATAGTTAAATTTTAATAGAAAATTATGTTGCGTCGCTAACTAACTAAAACTAAGAGACCTAACTATCAAGCCAGGCCTTATTGAGTCGGTAATGGACACAGACGCACAACAGGGCGCACATAGCTACCCTTTGCGGTTTTCACAGTAACAACACGGGTTGTACCGTCCTTGGAGGTATGCAATTTATCAATAATGCCTAACGGCCATGAAAGGGGCGGAGAGTTATCAGTAATGATAACTACAATAGTACCCTCTTGTATAGAAGGTGCAGGACTATTCCATGGTTTATTGTTTTTTAAATTTAAAATATCGTTACGGAAATGAACATCCTGTACAGCTCGCAGCAATTTAATTTCTGCATATTTCAGATCAGAGCTTGATACAGTACGTGCATTAGGCAGTTGTCTTAAAAACTTATAGACGTAAACAATAGCGCGTAGCAACTTAGACCACGACGAAACACGTAGTGCTAGCGCGTAAATTGGTGATTCCGTAACCTCAGAAACCACGGCATGAGCGACTGATTTCTGTTCGGGTACGCCCTCATGCAGTGCATTGTGTTCGAAAGTATGTATGGGCCACTCAGCTGGGTCATGAGAAACCCACGATGGTCCACGATACCACAATGGATGCTGCAAGAGCTTAGCTGGCGTGACACCACGAGACAGACAATCAACGGGGTTCTCAGTACCTGCGACATGGTTGAAACAATTAGCGGGTATAAGCTCTATCAGCTTAGTAACCCGATTGGCAACAAAAGTTTGCCAGCGGTGCGGTGAGGAATTTATCCAGGCGAGCACTACTTTAGAGTCAGTAAACGCGTATACCTTATGGATGCGGTAGTGGGGCGATATTGTGTCTTGTACCTTGCGAAGCAACTTAGACAACAGTAGGGCCGCGCACAACTCTAGACTAGCCACCGAAATGGTTTTCACAGGTGAGACTTTAGACTTCGCACTAACTAACTGCACGGAGTAGTTAGAACCATTGTATATTTGCATGTATACGACTCCACCGTAAGCACGCACGCTGGCGTCAGCGAAACCTACTAAATTCATGGTGCATCCGTCGACCAACCCCAGATGACGCGGGATAATAATTTCATTAAGCGTAGAAAGCTCAGTACAAAACTGCTTCCAAGCGGTGACTATATGTTCAGGTGGTATGTCGTCCCAGTCACACTTTGCTAGCCAAAGTTCCTTAATTAAGAGCTTAGCGTACAGAATAGTAGGGGCGACAAAACCCATTAAGTCCCATAGCCGAGCCACTGTGGAAAGCATGGTTCGCTTGGTACATTTATCACCTGGTGTGGTGACGTCAAAGCGGAAACTGTCACAAGACTTGTCCCAGCGTAAACGCAGGACCTTATGCGGTATAGACTTCTCATACTCGATATCGGGCGAAGCCTTATGAGTATCAGGTATGTGTGCGAGAACCTCTTTCGAGTTACTTGTCCATTTGACAAGGTCGAACTGGCCTCGCTTGAAGAGCTGAATAAGCTCATCACAAAGCGAAATTGCTTGCGGTATGGACATGACACTACAGGCAATGTCATCCATATATAGGGCGGAAGAAGCAGCAGCAGACGCTGCAGGGAAATTATCGCCTTCATCAGCGACTAACTGGCGGACTACACGTAACGCGTGATATGGACTAGACTTAAATCCGAAGCAAACACGATTTAATTGGTAGACCATTATAGGTTCATGTTTACTGAATCTGTAAAAGATGCGTTGAAATCTACGGTCCGATTCACGAACGCCGACATTGAGAAACATTTGGCGGCAATCAGCAGACAGGGCTATTTGAAAGAGACGAAAACGAATTATAATATTAAATAAATCACCCTGTAGATTGGGGCCTGCATGTAGAATGTCATTAATCGACTGTCCCGATGTAGTTCGACTACTAGCGTCTAAAACCACGCGAAGTTTAGTGGAAGTCTTATCTTCGCGAACGACACCGTGATGCGGAATGTAATATGACAGATTAGAAACGTTGTCATCTTTTAAAACTGGACTCAAATATCCCTTGTTAATGTAGTCCCGCATGACGTCATTGTAAGCGCTGCGTAACCCTAAGGACGCATCAAGTTTGCGCTCCAAACAATGAAAACGCCTAAGTGCGGCAGCGTATGAGTCGCCTAGCGAATAAGGGTCGTCGCAAAATGGCAGCGACACAATATATCTACCACTGTCATCGCGAACAGTGGTAGCGCGAAAATGTTCTTCGCACTCGAGATCCTTACGGCTCTGCGAGGGCGTGGCGGAAATTTCTTCAAGCTCCCAGAATCGCTTGAGAAGCGAATCTAAACTGGGATCTTGAAGAACAGAACAACATGAAGTTGTACTCGTACACGTACCCCTATTTGTCTACTGAGTTTTCCTATAGTGGCCTCCTTCACCAACCTTACGTTATGGAAAGCGGCACACTATACCAGGCAACCCCTTACGAGGTGTCTGGGACCATCTTCGGTAGGTCACGCCTCCGAGAGCACTCGCCCCTGGTACTCAAGAGAAAATGTGAGTTGCACCGTGATTACTCACTACCATTTGTCCAGAATGGTACCGGAGCAATAAAGCCGCTCACCACACGCACCCCAGCACGCCAGCACTAGTGCAAGCACCAGCACCAGCGCAGTTGGTGCTAGCGGATTCAATCCCCGTTAAGGACGCCAGAGAAGCTGGCTCCCATTTCTCGTTGTACTCGTACAGTGTGAAGTATGTGCCGTAGGTACGGAACCCATAACCACATACCCCAACACAGTTTCAATAGCGGGAGGTATATTATATTGCTCGCTGTGCACTATGTTAGGCAAAAGCAAGCGCGGGAATATAGCAGCACCAATCAAAACATCGATACTGCTCGGCTCCGCAAACTTCGAATCTGCGAGCGGTAATGTTTTGAGATGTGTAAGTTTAGAGACATCGACGAGAGCGGTCGGCAATGTCTCCGTTATACGTTCAACAATAAGCGAAGAAACGTTAAAATTAATATCATTACTAAAACGAGAATATAATTTAATATCTACGGAACCTTTAACTGGTTTTTCCGACCCACCGATTCCTTTAACTATTAAATTAGAAGTATGAAAGTTCTTCCAAAGTCCTAGACGCTTAAAACATTCAGAAGTAATAAAATTACTTTGTGATCCACTATCTAGTAAACAACGTATTATGTGCGGCTTATCATTTACATCGTAAATTACGACTTGAGCAGTAGCGAGCAGAACGGTTGTGTACGCCGTACATTGCGGGCTATCTCTCGCCGACGGCGACGCCGCAACGCATCGAGTGTCAATCGAACGCGATCGAGCGGTGCCAGCGACAGAGGTCGTACACAACGATACCTCAGACTGTGAGGTAATAGAAGGTACAGTCGGCATAGGCGTTGGGACCGGATTCGGCTGTGACGTCACTACAGTTGATAATTGCGGGTTTTTATTAAAATGTAACAATGTATGATGACGTTGATTACATGCGCGACACTTTAATTTAGAAGAACAGTTAACCGTTTTATGTTTAATACTCAAACAATTGACACAAGCACTGTTGTCTTTCACACATTTGAAACGAGCTGTCGGAGTCAAATTATCAAAAGCGGGACATTTATATAAGTGTTCATGGATATATGCTTCGCACAGACACTTGTTTGAATTATTTAACTCAGAGCAAGCTACATAGGATTGTGGATTAGGAGCGGTCATTTTATTATTAAAACTACGCGATTTATTAGATTTATGTGAATTGTCTGAACTATTAGGCTTATTATTGTTAGCTAAGGGTGGTTGGGTATTACGGAATATCCGACACTGATCATTGATTAAGCTGACAAAACTATCTAGAGTGGGAATCTTACGATTACGTTCTGTCATCTCGAAAGCGCGAATAGTTTCAGTGTCAAACTTTTTTATTGCGAGGTGCAATAAAATGAAATCCAGAAGGTCAACAAATTTTAGATTCTTTAGGGAATTAATTGCGGTGATGAACTTGTCCACGAATAGCTGGTAATTCGAAACAGACGCGGGACCGGACAATTTAAGATTTAAAGCTTGATCCAAGTAGGTAGACGCGAGGACACGAATATCCTGGTACCTATCGAGGAGTGCCTGGAACATGACTTGGTAATTCTCAGCACACGGTGTGACTCCCGCGAACACAGACTGTGCCTTCGGCGACAGCTTACCTATTAAATAGTACAACCTGTCTGCATCCGTCAGCGACTTATTGTCATGAACTGTAGATTTAAAACTTGCATAAAATAATGGCCAGTTTCGTATATCACCGTCGAACGACATGAGTTCGATTGGCGGCAACCTTGGTCTACATGTTGCGGAATCACTCATACTGTGCCTCCCGGACGGCTTATCTTCCAATTGAGACATCACACGTTTCACGGAACAATACATATCCTCGAATGAGGCGTAGGCTTGATAGCTAGGCTTCGCATCGGGATATACAGCCAGTAACCTAGCATTATAATCATCCAATAATCTATGAAAGTCCGTTCGAATATCATCTATTGTTACACAAGAACTGAGAAAGCCTTCTCTCACCGATTCGGAAGTATTAGCGACTTTAGAGCGATCATAAATTGACTGAATACGCTCGAAAAGTATGTTACGCTTAGCTTCTAAAATCACCAACAGTTGATCTTCCGAAGAAGCGATTGCTTTCGCATCACGCGGCATTGTTATGTTATGTAGTTACAAATAACCACACAAACAAAACAATGTACGGTAATTATTTAAACGAACAACTATATGTAGAAAAGTAATACTCCTGATTGTGACTGTACTGTGACAACGGGTTTCGCAATATTTGCGTAGTAACGAAATAAGTTTTTTCGTAGTACCCACTAACCAAAGTAATTATATAGTACAAAATGTTAATAGCATTACTATCCTAACCAGTTTTATTGTTAAGTTTGAATATTGTTTAAGATAAATGAATAGGTATAAATATGCAACTTATAGCCCGCAATCGTCTAAACGTATTCGGTAAAGTTATGATATTTATACTGCGTAGGTACCTACAAGTAGTACACCTATTTTATTTTTCTCTTATAGAATGAATGTCTACCCCGCGGTATTCGGAAAGTAACTTATTCCTAACAATTTATAATTGGAGGTAGGTGATTCCTATAAGGGCGGTTAAACTAAAAGACGCTTGAAATATGGAAATTTACAATACGACAAGTTAGTTTTAAATAAGAATTATTTTTAATAATAGCAGATACGTAATTTTTGGTCATTGATTTATGACATTTACAAGAGATGGCGCTACCACATTCAGAAGGTATAATTTGGTGAAATGAAACTGATGAAGAAGACCACAGTTGGCCACTGGAACTTCTCAATGATAAATTTGTTTTTAGTATGAGGTATCTCGAATAGTTAAATTAGTGTGATGAAGCAAATTTAAATAAATGGTTTTAATGAAAATGGTACCATCTAACTGATCTAGTGATGAACCCAGAAGGTAGGTATCTGAACTTCGTAATAAAACAATGATCCCAGTCGTGTCAAGGCTTGTTGGAATTGTAATGAGAAGCCCTCTGGTTATAAATGATTTTTATGGTAATAATATAAGGTACAAGGTAAAAATAATAAAAAGATTTTAACAAAAATATCGACAAGGTTTTTCGACACCGACTTCGGAAAAGAAAGTTATTTTTCGCTTTGTAGTGTTTTGTTTTGGAGGTCGATTTGATTTTTTTGTAAAAAGGTTTATATTTATCTCTTTTTAGTTTTGGTGGGTACCTCCAATTACCAAGAAAATCAATTGTAGGCAAAGTACACATCATGACGATACAACACCTCATGACGATTCAGGGTAACATACATTAAAAAAAAACATTCCGACGAGTTGAAACCTCCTCCTTTTTTTGAAGTCGTTTAAAAAGAGGGAAATAAAAAACCGTTTTGGCTTTATAATATAAATACCACTAATGAAGACATTCAGCGATGACCTAGGTACCAAAAAACAGCTTAGTTATCGTTTTATTCTTGAGAGTATGAGAAGCTACCAATATATCCAGATATTCTAATATCTCACCTTGTTAAAATGTATTCAGAATCCATTTCAATACATTCTGTTTTATGTCCTGTAACTCAGATTTAGTGTATTTGTTGCACATATATTACAACATAGGCATTTTTACCTTTGTCTATTAGACGTAAAACTATATCTTGGCTCCTTTACATTAAAAAATATAGTGAAAGATTTTGTTATATGCCTTTTTAGAACTTTCCTGACGAAAGCCTTGATGGGTCTTCATTCGTCACCTTTTGTTGCTCGACGTATTCATAGCCCCAAATAACTATTGATTTCTGTAACTCACCCTTCAAAACATTCCGTACATCAAACACTAATTATGTTTGCATACTTCTTTCTACCTTACTTAACCCTTTACAAATAAGGCTACAAAAATAACCCCCCAGCGCTCTCACGGGCTACACATTAACAAAATTAATGACAGGGTTAGATTCAATACATCGTTGACCTTGATCATTTGACCTTCGGTGGTATTTTGTAGATCGTTTGTCGGTCCTTGTTTGTTAATTATTCAGGTATTTCAATAAATTTTTCATATGATCGGTTGTTACAAAGTGGAAGTTTATTTCTAATATAATGTACAAATACGTATTGTGAGGGGATTGCTCAAATAATAAGCAACAATTACTTCATACATTATATTGACTCCACAACGTGCCTGCTTTTAGGCGGCTTTTACAGAAGTGACAAGCAAAGCTAAATAAAAATCTTCAATTATTTTCCTAGCGTTCTGATTTCAATCATGTTCCAAAACGAAATAGTTATCTGTTGCCAGTTTTATAATAGACAAAGAGGTTGCCGCTAAATAGGTGAGGATTCCTCACAGTATCTAAAAGACGTCCAGTGCTGGACGTAGGCTTCTCCGATCCTAGATACGCAGTCACCACTTCAACGTTTTGCGAGCAATGTGCCCTGCTCACTGCTTGCCTGGATTTGCGATTCTCAGGACTATATTGGAAAAAGAAAACTTTACTGTAACCAAAAATTATAAACCCCTAAACCTATTCGGTTGTTTTAAAAAATCAAACCTAACTCTACTAGTAGTTCTACTTTCCCGGCTTTATTACTTTAGTTGGTTTGGAATTACCATTTTTAAACAATTTGAGATGCTATAGTCAGAATTTTAATTCGATTCCAGATTTGACATTAGCTACTGTCATTTTGTGAAATAATGATACCACATATAATAGTGTAGTGATGAACACAAAAATCGATAAAAAATCGAAAAACAATCGAAAAACAAAATGAGCTGGAAAAAAGCTGCCATTCAAGATTGGCGTTTAAATAAAAATATTCATTACGAACCAGATATGGTTAAAGCTACGCTTTTAGAACTGATTCCACATAACGAGTATTTTAATAAGTACGCTGTAGACGAAATGGCAGCACAACATGGGATCACGGTTTTAAGACTGCCCCCTTACCATTGCGAGCTAAACCCTATCGAATTGATATGGGCGCAGGTAAAGGGGCATGTAGCTCAAAATAATAAAACTTTCAAATTGACAGACGTGAGAAATTTATTTCAGGAAGGCATTCAAAAAATTACAGCTACCGAATGGTCTAAATGCGTATCCCATGTTGTCAAAGAAGAGGAAAACATGAGTAGGCTAGAATTATGTTAATTGACAATATCACAGACACATTTATAATAAATGTTACAGAAAGTGACAGCGATAGCGATAGCGATGACGGCGACAATATATAAAATAAATTATTACCATAATACATTTATCTGTTTTATTTGTCATGTTCCTTCATGATCACATTTTTTTATTAATTTCACACACAATTATAAAAGAAAAGTCTCAGATCGTTAATCGTCAAAACTAAATTATCGGTTCAGAAATATTTAATTTCCTGATATACTTAGTTTACGGGTGTAAAATTATAAACGAGAAGAATCGATCCGGAAATATTCCATTTCCATATCGAATAATTTTGCAACGTCACTATTTAGTACTTGTCATAACGTTGCAACACTGAAATTATCAAATCTGGAATCGAATTAAAATTCCGAGTATAAGTAGCTTTATTATTTTTATGAACCAATTCTATCGTAGGATCAAATCTCCCCAGTCTCCCCTATGTACAATTGTTCAAAATTTCCTTTTTTTTATGTTAAATTCTAACTGTTATCTCATTATTTTTTCATTGACACTGTTTATATGATTCTCTAAAGATATCTTTAGCAAAAGCATCACCATCTAAACCAGTATATTACAAGACATATTCGTAACACTAGTCCCAAATTATGCCTAAAGCATAGTACCCTAACCTAACCACAGCACGTACAGGTACACCTAATTGCTTAGATTCCAGTCTGGCTAGATTCCAACTGTCATCAGCTTACTGCAACGGTAATAACATCAACCTTCTGCTAGCTTTTAGGAGTTAGTGTCCATTTTCCAATCGAATTTTATGCAGCTGTGTCTCAGTATTTATTAAGTTTCAACTAACACTTGTAGGTAATGAAGCGATGGTTTAGTTTCACTGTCAATCTTAGACCGGAAAATACCAGTTATATAGTCTTTTTACTCTGTGAGGTAAATTAATCCATAAAACATTGAAGTTGGTCGACAATGCTAGCGCAACTGTTTGCATAACATCTGTAACGGTTCAATCCAAAATTAAAGTAGTTATCCGTTTCAGCCACAATACTGATGCTTTTAATAAGGTCGGTATCTGCACTTCAATATTTAATATATTCCTATTTTAAGAATCTATCTAATCAAACGTCTTCTTAATACTTCGCAAATGTGTAGTTATAATGTTAACTAAATGATCTTATTTTCAGCGTACTATAGCATCGTATATCTACTTAAATATTATTTATTTTCAAGCTGTTCTGTCCCACTGCAGGCCTCCCTTTTTTTCTGGCTTTTCTCCAGTTTTAGGGTAATGCTACATATTTTCCACCATGAACGATGACCATATCGACAGGATTGGTCCACACCAATCCGTCTATATTCTTCATGTCGTCCCGCAATCTTCGCCTGGGTCTGCCGCGATATCACCTAAATTTCATTATGAATCGGCATCTTAAACTTTTCTCGACTCTTCAAAACATTATTATTGTGATTGGAACCTTTCAAATAGCTACCATTCTTTTCTCTTACTCAAAATTAACTTACAAGCATCAGCCTACAAAAGCCTCAACACACTCGCCAACAATTTCCACATCCAGGTAATTCTAATTGCATAGATTTGGCGCTGGCAGGAGGCCAAGTGTCGTAGAGAGGTGGCTGCGAGATTAATTACAAGAGATTTACTGTTATAGGCCTCCGTAGTTGGCAAACGTTCTTATTTATAGTACTAATGATTTGTTATGCCCGTTCAATTGTACTCGCTTGTTGGGGCGCCTGAAATTTGAGGTGGAGGTCGGAAATTTGGCTGATTTGTTGCTTGGTGGCGGATTTGTCAAGTCGACTAAACAAGGTGGACGTGATAAGCCGTCTTTAACCAAATTTAAAGCATAACATAAGATACAAAGATTGCCAACTAAGAAATCCTAAGTAAATTGGGAAGTAAACATAGACGCAGTTCATGGAAGTGAACAAGTGAAGTGTAAAGTGGAAGTGACAAATTGCCAAACGCGCATTAGCTGCTGTAATTAGTTTATTTATATTCAACAGCCACTCGCCTCTTCTGTGTCATGCTTCCGAGATCTGTGTGAGCCTCAACCAGGTCCTTCCAGCGATCTTCTGAATGCCATTCACTCATCAGGCTATTGGTCTGCCTACACTCCTTCTACCACTTCCAACCATTCAGCGAAAGCTCTACTCCATCTGCCATCACCAAGTCTAGTCAATTGACTATAAACAGAGTAAACCAGAATCCCTACTGCATTTTCAGTTGCATCCGTTACATAATACCAGGATGAATCTGTCCTACCGCATGGAAAAAGCCTCTTCTCATACAGAGAAGGTATGAACATTAATCACCTATGCTTTTTTAAGGCAGGTTGCTAAGTTCCCTTTGCCGGTGACTAAGACATTGATCACATTGTTGTAACGGATTTGAACCACGATCATTGGAGCATCCTTTGATACTTTATTAATATTTATAACATTTAAACAGGTTATTTCTAAGCCAAGCTAAGACTAAGGAGGTCGTGTCTAAATAATATTTCAACATACCGAGTTTCCTCCGTGCCTCGGAAAGCACCTTAAGCCGTTGGTCCCGGCTGTCATTTGAAGATCTTTGACAGTCGTTACGGGTATTCAGAAGCTTGAGATATGACACCAGTCTTGCCAAGGGGTACCGCGTTACCCAGTTACTGGGTTGTGGAGGTCAGATAGGCAGTCGCTCCATGCAAAACACTGGTACTCAACCAAATCCGGTAAGACTGGAAGCCGACCCCAATATAGTTGGGTAAAGGCTTGGCAGTTTGATTGATTCCTAAGTGCTGACGCGCGTGATTGCGCTTAGCTTATAGCACAACGTAAGCCTCTCCAATCTCACGTTATCAAACTCTATCCAATCAGACTGATCCAGGAATACTTCGATAAGCATAGCAGCATCAAACAATTTATCAAAATTATTAAACAGCAGACCATCACCACTAATCCAGCTACACGCTAAAATGTCCATAGATACATTGAATATCCACATTTGAATTATTTACAAGAAAATGGCCGGTCGGTCGGTCCCGACATAACTTCAATTAACACTAGACAAAGGATAGCGTTATGCAACATGGCAACACTGATATTGAGCGGGACTATAGGATATTTGATGAAAGTTATTGGGTGCTAGAGGATTTTGTGGTCGGATTTTGAATAAAGCTGGACAGGTTGGCGGCCATATTTTGAATGGTTTGGGGATAGACGCGTTGGACAGCTTACTGGATTCGAAAATTGGTACTGCAGGTCTTAAAACTGTAGGTGGAAAAATGTTACGAAACGGATTTTTAACTGACTTCAAAAAAAGGAGGAGATTCTCAATTCGTTGCCATCTTTTTATATTTTTGTACCCCGATTACTAAAAGACACCTGGAACGATTTGGAAACTTCTTCTTTTGTTTGAAAGGGTATACTTCCCAGGTGTTCCCATGGTCATTAAGTCAGGAACTGATGATGGGATCCCATGGCAATCGAGGGAACTCCTCAAATATTATACATATAGTGATTTTTTATATTTTCGAGATCAACAATGCGATGTTCATGGTAATTTGAGGTACAAAAACTAAAAAGTGAAAAATAACTTATTTCCGAAATTGGTGTCGAAAAACGTAAAACAATAGCTACCGAAGTCAAAACGAAAACTAATAGGTAGCAAAGACACCGATTTCGGAAATGAAAGTTACTTTTCGCTTTGTAGTGTTTTGTTTTCCTCCTTCCCTTTGTCCGTTTATTTTTTTTTATAAAAAGCTTTTTTAATAATATATTACTAACTTATCCAATTGTGACAGACAAAATGATAGGTATCATCTCTAGTGAAATCTTTTTAATGAATTCTTGTTTGACAAGGTATTTCGCCTTTGAAGGTCTACTGTTGAGCGGTATTCACAATTACTCCCAGTAAAGTGCCAGACATAATGATGAGGAAAGATCACAAATTATCAAAATATTAATGTTTGAGAGGTTGGCATTTCGGTAGCGCATGTAAATCTTGTATTTTTTTTTGCGTTTTGTCAATTGCCGCTTAATGGATTTGAACGTCAGCAATTAAAATTTACATATAATAAAAAAATATTCTACCGTGCTTTCGGAAAAGTAGTTTGTTATGGAGAATAACGCACAAGAAACTCCATAATTACTCTTTAAAAAATTAAGTGTTTTACAATATTTATATAAATACATACATTAAAAAATTCATATATGTGAGCACGATGCACTCAGAATAGCAATACATACTATACACATGTACTATGCAGTAATATAATAGGTACTAGAACGACATTAACATACGAAGCAGTTAAGTTATGACCAATCCCAACTGACAGCGCCCGTTCACCAACATGACGCATGAATCGGCACCACCTAGCTCAACTATCATGAAGGGAACCGAATGATCCAACACACATGCCACCATCAGAGAGTTATTTGAGAGAGCATGCCACACTCTCAACTACCAGGGCACACACAATTCAACGAATGACACATAGGTACAGTAAATGGTAGATTTACAGTTGGGTACATAGTACTCACGCACGTGCTGTGCAGTTATCACTGTCCTAAACCCAAGAAATTATCCATATCACTTTGCTGTAATGGTTGTTCCATCGTACATAACCCTCTCTCAATTAACGTTCTGGTGACAAATTAATGTGGTCTGTGTATACCAAGGGCGGGCCGCATAGCCTGTCATACTACCTTGGAGCGTCATGACACAATGTACTAGCGTATGGGCGTATGCTGAATTCATTGTCATGTCTAGGCGGAGGTTTTTCCATTGAGTCGATCAGAGTAGAAAAAAAGTCCATTGAAAGATGTTATTTGCATTCAAAACCGCCAACAGTCGTTCTACATCGATAAAAAGGGGTGCCCTCTATCTGGCAGAATCTTGATGCTCCGAAACTTTTCTGGCATAACACACTTGGCATAATCTTGAAGATGGCATTCTTTTAAGTTGGCCGAATTTTATTTGGCATAATTTCGTTTAGCATATCGTTCATATAGAGCGATGATTAATTGGTACAATTTCACTTAGCATACTATGAAGATGGAAGAATTTCAATTTGAATAATTTTACTAGAGGCGTATTGCCAATTCTATAAAATAGCACCTTGAATTAAAATTAAAATATTGCTTTAAAATGTCAATATGTTGCGGTACAGAAACCGACACCACGTAGTCTTGTCTGCCCTATCCCTAGAGTGTAATTTAAGCCCGCGTAGGTGCGGAGGGTCGAGGCGTCCAGCGATCTGAGGAGACGTGGTTTAATATCGCTCGCCGCCGCTGTGGTTGAGGTTGGCCGGAGAAGGCGGCCAGCAAGCCGGAGCAGCGGTGGTGAGCGTTAAACTATCTGTGACGATAAGCTCGCATAGGACCGCTGGAGTTCCGCAGTGTGGAGCCGTGACAGAAACCATGCTTGCTTGCATGTTGCATGCTTGTTGCATGCATGGTATAAGCTTTTTTGCATGCATGGTGTATGTTTGTTTGCATGCTTCTTATAGGGAAATAAAAACCAAAAAAGATAGTGGTCAATCAATGTTATTATTATGGTAAGAAATGCAATATTAATCTAAATATGATTTTTCTGTAGTGTGATAAAATGAGTCTCTCAATTATTATGGATATGAAATTTATGCCTAAAGATGATGCTGACTAACAAAAATATGAGTTTTGAATGTATAATAAATGAGTGTATGCCAAACGATTTTCTGCGCAATGAAGTTTATGCTATCCGTTGTTATGCAAAATAATATTATAACGTGAAAAAAAGATGTCAATCTTCTTAACCCTTGGCTAAGAACTGATAACAACATTTATTTGTGCCACATGTTAAATTTAGTCTTGTATATTTTTTTTTATCTTTGTTTAAATTCTTTTACCGATTGTTTTGTGAATGTGTGAACATTGTAGGCCTTCTAGATGCTAGTTAATTTTTTTTATCTTTTTTATATATTATTTAATCTTTTTTTTTTTTAGTTTCTTACGACTTATTGTCGGGCCTACTTTGTCCCCCCATATCTAAATGCTGTAACATGGAAATATTGAAATCAAACCATTTTTTAATAAGAGTAACCATGGAGTTTCTTGCCGGTTCTTCTCCATAGGAAACGACCAACACGAACGTTTTATAAGTGCCCATGTAGGCCTATGTGAAATAAAAAAGTTTTGATTTGATAACAAATTCGCTTCCAAGGACTCAGTTCCCGAGTCCGACACAATGGTTTTTTAATTGTTCCAGTAATTACAGTAGCGAACGTATTAATCAGAATCGTTTCAGCTGAAAGATATCCATTGTTGAACATAGACCTCTGTGACCTCTCCAAATCATCGACATATTGACCGGTCTTGTGCTACGCAACCAGTATATTACCGCGATCTTCTATACCTAGTTGCGCCTCATTCATTAAGATAATGCTTGAGGCCTTTCATGAATGGTTTGGTATAGGCTTGCAGGTAGTGTTAAGTTTCTACCGATGTTCTTACCCAGTTTCTTGGGTTTAATTGTCTGTAAAAGAACTTCAATCACACTTTTTGGTATATATGACCCGCAAAGAAGTGTGCTGGTGTAATAAAAGATGTCCGTGACCACCAGAACCAATCGATTCCATATTTGGTAAATAATTAGTACTAATTAGCACTCGAACAAAATTGGTACCTTAGTAGTCATCGTTGATTTTTCGGTAAATACTAACGTTTCAGTTTTGTTTTTTTTAACGAAATGAATCACAAATAAGGGTACTAATTATTTGTATACTTACAATAGTTGTAGCATGCCTCCTTTTTTGGCGCTAATTTTGGTCCTGCTGAAGGACCATGACCACCTTTAAAGTTGATACCCTCGAAAACTAATTACCAATTTTTTTGTTCAAGTACTGATTAGTACTAAATAAGAACTAATTATTTACCAAATATGCAAGCGATTGACGTTGGTGGACCGGCGGTAGTCACTGACATTCATAAAAGCACATAACACATTTCAGCTTTGTCCCTGAAACGGCAATGCTTCTTCAGATGGCTTGTATGTCTTCAAAT